>CAJHQP010000627.1:0-168087 GCA_905132765.1 Moricandia arvensis | reverse complement strand
CCTACCATTAGACCACCATGATATCAACAATTCCTATATCCACTAATTATACATTAGCTAAGATTCACATATAGAACGTGCATGGACCAACCAACCATCCATTATCCATAATATATTCTCAATAGTATTATATTGGTGGGTCATAATATATTGTATTTGTTTTCACCATGGGAGCATTATCTCCAGAATATGCCCTCCAATCAATTTCGTTGTATATGCTCTCTTACGTGTGAACAGATACTACGTAAACCCCGCACATTAATTAAATGTAATTAAAATATAATCGAAATTATCCAAGATCTGATTATTAATTAAAAAAACAAAAGTAACATCTTAGCCACATGACTTAAAACAAACATTTAAAAAAACACGAGAGAATAAATAACATCGACCTCTCTCAAAATACCCTTAGTACAACATTAGCTTTCTTGTTTATCAAGAAACAAGGAAAACAAACCCTAACTTAGAAATCACTAGAAGGAAGTGGTTCATGCCCATTACTATCAATAAAGATAGTGTCATAAACAATAGCTGCAATGGCTGCACCAATAAATGGACCAACCCAATAGACCCAATGGTTCGTCCACGTCCAGCTAACCACGGCAGGACCAAACGAAACCGCAGGGTTCATGGACGCACCATCAAACGCACCACCGACCAGAATATTAGCCCCAACGATCAACCCTATCGCTAAAGGAGCAATGATCCCAATATCACCTTTCTTGGGATCCACGGCAGTAGCGTAAACAGTGTAAACCAACCCAAACGTCATCACGATCTCGAAAACGACGGCGTTCCACGGCGTGACTCCATGAGAAAGCGAAAACGCCGCCGTTTCCATCCCACCAGTACTTACATTGAGCAACAAGCATGCCACGACTGCTCCTAGTAACTGAGCGATCCAATAAAGAATAGCTCTCAACAACGTTATGTTCCCACCGATAAAAGCTCCAAACGTGACCGCGGGGTTCACGTGGCCGCCTGAAACGTTTGCTCCAACCGAAACCGCCACGAACAATGCAAACGCATGAGACAAAGACGCGGCCACTAGACCGGAAGGTGTGGCTGGACCGTCCCCGGTTAGCTTTGAGTAAGCCATACCGGAGCCTTGACCGGCAAAAACGAATATAACCATTGAGAAAAACTCAGCAAAAGCCGCTCTGATCGCGTCTGGATGGCTAGCTTCTCCTGGCGTTCCAATCGCAATTCTGTTGATAGCCATTTTGTTACACAAAAATAAAAAATAACGTTTTGTTTTCTTGTGTTCCTTTTTGTGTTTAGCCACTTAAGTTTATATAGTTAAAGAGGGAGTGCCACGTGTGTGTTGGAGAATCGTTCAAGAGACTGGAGATTAGTGTTTCACGGTGGGCCCTAGGTTTTGAGAGATCGAACGGTGATTATTAATCTTGATTAATTAATCAGTTAAGTAAAGCTTAAACCGTGTTTCTCGGTTTCTATAAATAAGGTTATAGCTCGCATTTGAAGAACACGCGCTTTACTCTTTGTCTCGTTAGTTGTCTTTCTCCATACTTTCCGCAAGACTGTTCTGTTCCAAGGTCCGACGACTTTCTTTGGTTCTTTTTTTTCTTTTGTTGGTTCTTCTTCTTTTTGCTTCTTAGATCTCAATCTTTTGATGTTTTAACTCTCTAGATTATCTTAGGTTGAATATGATTGATGGATTACGATATATTTGTAGGGTTTTGTTGAGTGTTAAATCTTTAAGTTATGGATTCTATTATATATGAGCATTAATAGTTAAGCATCATATCCTGATCTAGACGTGAACTCAAGAATCTGAGTAGAGAATCTAAACATTTCGTTTGTTATACTTATCTTGAATTGTTCTGTTTTGTTAGATGAGTGAAGAAGTGAAAGAGAATCAATCTGACGAGCTTCAGAGAGCAGCTCCACGTTTAAATGAAAGGATACTTTCATCTTTGTCAAGGAGATCGATTGCTGCTCATCCATGGCATGATCTTGAAATCGGTAAAATCACTAATCATTAGAGTATTAAAACGTCCACATATATATTGTGTTCTGAGTCTTATAGTTTTTTTTGAACAAGTGAGTCTTAGAGCATGTTTATAGGTAAGCTCTTAACTAAAGTGTCTTAAAATTTTTTTTTTTTATTTTTAATCAATTAAAAAAAAAAAACAGAAAAAGTGACCAATCGCGGGCCGCCACGTGTCGTGGGGCCCGCAAAACAGTCTAAGAGACACAACACACACGTTTCTTCTTTTGGACACAGAAGCAACGTTGCTTCTTCAATTTTGTGGGGTCCACTATTTTTAATTATTTTTTTTTATGAAACCTAGGTGTAAGATACACCTATAAACATGCTTTTAGAGGCTGTTACTGGTTAGTGTATTTTTATAAGATTTGAAAATCCAAACTAAATATAGTGTTATTGGCTATATGATTTTAAAATATATATTAAAATTATGTGTTAATATTTTTATGATTTATAAATTCTAATTCAAATAAAGTGTTATTTAATCATATAGATTACCAATAAATTTGATTTGATTTCATTGTGAATTTAAGTGGATTTGTATGGATTTTTTTGTTAAAAATACAAAAACATAAATCCAAAATAAAACTTCCATATTTGTAAATATTAATTAAAATTATATGTTAAAATTGAAAATCTAAATATTTTATTTGGATTTATAAATATTATATTGATTTCTAAATCAAATTTCATAAACTATTAACAGTTCCTATAGTTTTGAAATCTTTTCTTAAACTAAATTATTATTGGGAAAATGAAAAATTGTCTGCAGGACCTGGAGCTCCAGCGATCTTCAATGTGGTAAGTCATATGCTTGATGATGTGAAAGACAATCTGAAATGCTGGTAAGATAACAAAAGAGAATCTGAAATGAATCATTTGAATTTTTGCATGAATATTAGGTTATTGAGATCTCAAAGGGTAGCAAGGTCAAATATGAACTTGACAAAAAGACCGGACTCATCAAGGTAAAAAAATATTAAACCTAGAATAAATACTATTTCAGGGAAATGAATACTCTATACCAATTTGATTTTGTCTCTCAGGTTGATCGGATCCTATATTCATCGGTTGTGTATCCTCATAACTATGGTTTTATACCCCGCACATTATGCGAAGACAATGATCCTTTGGATGTTCTAGTCATCATGCAGGTTTTAAGTCTTTATCTTCAGCTTCACCATACTAGCAAAAAAAAAGAAAAACCCATATGTTAAAGAAAGTTGTTTCTGTACAGGAGCCTGTGCTTCCAGGTTGTTTTCTGCGCGCCAGAGCTATTGGATTAATGCCTATGATTGATCAGGTAACTATTAAAGTCCCACATCATGTGGTGACAAGATCCTTGGACAATATATAAGTGTATGGATAAATCCTCCACTTCTAAATTATGTTTAGGGTGTGAATTATGTCCATTACTAATATAATATCAGACTCTAATAGTTCTATATAGTCTATAAAAAATAACCGTATTAGTGTAGTATTTCCGAGATGTTGGGTTTGGGCTGTTTTCCACCCACATCACAAGGGGCCGCCTATTGACGTCCTACATTGTGTGGTGACAAGATCTTTAGACAATATATAAGTATATGGACAATCTTCCATTCTTTAGCTAGTTTTTAGGTGTAAATTAAGCCTATTACTAATATTAACATCAAATTCATGTTATCTTTTTGTCTATAAATTGTATAACTGTTCTGAGTCTTTAATTCTCTTGTAATAAAGGGAGAAAAAGATGACAAGATCATTGCGGTATGTGTTGATGATCCTGAGTATAAGCATTACACTGACATCAAAGAACTTCCACCACATCGCCTCTCTGAAATTCGGCGATTCTTTGAAGATTGTATCCTTATTTCTTCAATATTACTAAATAAATAACCATTGATTTTGCGATAACTTTAACCAAAAAAAATTAACAGACAAGAAGAATGAGAACAAGGAAGTTGCTGTAAATGATTTCCTACCTAATGGTCCTGCCGTTGAAGCCATTCAGTACTCAATGTAACGTTTCTTATTATATTAAAATTTCAATTATCTTATAACAAATATGTTAAAATTAATTTTAAATTTATTTTATAGGGACCTTTACGCTGAGTACATTCTTCACACCCTGAGGAGATAAATGAGAACATTCCTGCCAATATTTTCTCTGCAAATCTCAGATATTGTAGCAGAGGAAAAAGAAAACAAAACAAGAATTTGTCTGATATTTGGATTTTGATTAAGCACGTGTTCCTGAAAATGTTCTAATACTTCGTTTCATAGCTTCTTGTTGTTGTTGTTGTTTTGTCTTCTGGGGATTTGTTGTCTGAACAATAACCCTATTATGATTTGTTTTCTCACTTGTATTGTAATCTTCTATCCATTTAATGTTTCGATTTAGTTCCAATGAAACCAGAAAAATATGGAGTATGTTAAATTCTAGGATATTTTTGAGTATATATTCACAACTTAGGTCACTTTTAGCTATTGGCACATTTGTGTTAACTAAAACCTAAACGAAAATCAATTGTTATTCCTAATCAGTTACATCCTAGTTATATGCAATTCAACTTGCATACCGTGTCTTCACGACCTTCGTCAAAAAGCTCCAAGTATTGAGCGTACCAAAAGGGATTGTGACTTGATATTATCTAAGCTTCCATAATATTCCTCCTCTTTTTTACCTTCTCTCTCGGGTTTTTTGTTTTCACGTGTACAACGTTACACAATATCTATGCACACCCTTGTTTATGTACTAAATCCAGAGTGTAGGGGCATGCTTATCTGAAGTGTTTCAAAAAAAGGGGCATGCTTATCTGCAGTAACATTTCTAAAAAAGTAACGAACGTATATGAATTTCACTATTCAACTTGTGGATAATCCTTTCTAGACAGATTTTGATGTAGAAACAGAAACCGACCTTAACCAGCCCAACCAAATACCGATCAGGAGGACTGTTCCAAGGACACGATCTGGTACCAAGGACCTGAGAGAAATCTTCAACAAGTCAATTGAGGTTCTTCTCACTCAGTTACTAAGTCTAGACAACCTAACCAACCGGTTCAACCAACTTAACCTCAATCAAAAGGTAATCGGACCAGAGGAAAGAAGACCTGAATAATTCGGCCCAAATAAGATGCTAGAATATACCAGTCCATGAGAAGTTCAGGCCGGTCCATGAGAAGGCAAAAAGAGTGGCCCATGATCCCATAAGTCCAAAGCCTCATTTTGTTTGCCATAAATCCGGTTCAACCTTAGCTAAAGCCGATTCACTTAGTTGAAGGATAAATCCATCAAAAGGTCTAGGCGCATGCTTAGTCAAATCAATCATTGTCTATCAAGCCAAGTAAGTTAAGTGTGATTTCCATTCCAATGATTTGTTTTGACTAACCAAATCATTTTTCTTTTTGTTTTGTTTAGTGTCTTTCAATTTCAAATAAGATTTACTCAAAGCATTTGTTTAGCCTTTGTTTAGATCCTACGATTGAGTTTTCGTATTTTTTTCGAGTCCCATATAAGGTAAAAACTGCATTGGATGATCTATAAATCCCTCACTAGCAGCCTTATAGCTTTTACATCAATGAAGAAAAAATGAGTTTTTACCTTAAGTAAACTATTGCTACTACTTTCTGTGCGTGTGAAGCAGCTCAAAGCAACCTGATCTATCAAGTTTTTGTCCAAGCAACTTGTGGCATCCATCGATCCATCCTTCATTCTATCAATCTATTTATTGTTCAAAGTGAAGAGAGTTGAACAACCACTCACTTCGGATCCATCCAAATCACTTTCTTCCATCGTCCATCCCCTTAACCAGAAGAAGAGAGTTGAACAACCAGTCTTCTAGTTCCCATCATACATCTCTATCCGATCCATAATCACCATCGATACATCTTTATTCGCCCATCGTAAACCGGATTTCCCATATACCCAATTTGACCATCATCATCACCAAACATCTATCAGCATTTTTTATCAGTTCATCCAATTTGTAAGGTCTGGTCAGGACCCTAGAACAGATTGCTTAGACAAAAAGCCACAAGATTTATCTAACCTTGCCAAAAATAATGAGCCAACATTTTTTTGGGTTTGTTGTGCTGAGAAATTTCTTCAAAAGCATGAAACTTCTGATTTGAAGCCATCTCTCCCCATCAGTCCCCACCAATAGTACCTTTAACACCCAAATAGCTAAAGTCTAGTCTCTTAAATCTATCAACCAAACCAAGCAAACCCAAATGATTCTTATCACCCATAAAATTCACAAAACTACATCATATGCAAATCAATAACCTTTCATATCATACCTATGTATAATCAGAAAATAACAAAATTGAACAAAATTTTGAAATCTTTGATAGTAACCCACCAAAAGGAAAGGTCCTACCTATCTTCTTAGCAGACGAACTGCTTGTAAAAGAAGCCATTTGGGCTTGCTCCAACGTGACAGACTTTCCCACACAGCCTCTTTTTTCCTGCTCGACCCGGATCCGCAGTTGAATCGATAAACCTAGTGAACCGTATATAAAGCCGTTTGTATTTAGTTAAAAATCTACTTTTTTAAAATTTGATAAAACCTGATAAAATCCCTCAAAAATACCATTAATTTGTGGTTCGATAATGGTTAACCCGTAAAAATCTAGATAAATCTGATGATATTTTTAATTGATTAAATTTCTAATATAAATTTTAATAGTACGAGAAATTGAATAAACAATTTGATATATAGTTCTTTGATTTTAATAAAACTCTTACTATTTCATTTAAATAAAATGATACAGAAAAAACCAAAATTTATTGTTATGATTTAATATATTTATTTTAGTTTTAGATCTAAAAGTCAATCTTATAATATTATTAGGTAGAAAAATTAGTCTAATATTTTTTCATGGAAAATGTATATTAAAATTAAAATAAAATTTGAAATTATATCATATTTTGCAAATAAAACCCAAAATTTTATATTAACTTCTACTTTCAATAGTTAATAATATTTTATTAGTATATTATTATATATTAAATTTATTAATATGTTGAACCGCGGTTTAACCACATCGATCCAATGATCCGTTGACTTATAAAATAATACGATTCACTGTTCGGATCAGATTTAAAAACATTGGTATATTATATATATGTGAATATTAAAATCTTTTTCATGTCTGACATTTTTGGCATAAATTATCTTATAGAATTTTACTTGGTCAGTAAACATTATTATTTGGAATTCTGAATCGAAATGAATATATGACTAGTGTCTGCATCTTAATATACCATGACTACATACACAAAGACGTTGACAAAAAATGTCTATAAATGTATATATATACAACATAAATTAATTATAGCATTTGTCTTATATTACACGTACTACAAAATTTCATAAAGCATTGCTTCCTAAAGGGGACCAAATTATCTTTAACATCTTTCGATGGCTATAAAAATAGATTAAAGAATAATTAATGAAAAAAACTCCCCCATGGACCAGAACATATACCTCCAAGTTGAGCAAACTGTAAATAAATCACACATATATATAAAGAAAATGTGTGAAGGAAAAGCGTGGTGATGAAAAACTGTATGAGGCTCTTTTGCGACAAACTCTACAAAGGACGAACTGGTCCACTGGTCCTCACCCTAAACCTTTATTGATAAAATTTAGTATGGTATCTATTCGAAAAGGTATTATGCTACACTACATAGAGGTGTTTGTCCCCTTAATTCGGTAAATATAATAGCACGAGTAATGCTAGTTATAGGTTTTAACTTTTAACTGCCTTTTAAGTACTTATTTAACAAAGGATAAAACATTGTAAAACAAGCTTTTGAAATATATATATTTGATAATAATTGAAGAGGGGGTTCAGACAAAATAAAAGGATGATATAAGTAGAGGAATTCATAAGGACCAAGATATATAGTTTAATGGTATATAGTAGAATCGCTGTTGGGTCACCGAAGTTTCCTATCGGTTATATTATTCTCTTTTAGATTTGCCTTTGAATCAGTGTATTTGAACTTATGTTGGTTGTGAACCAAATTGGTGGTATAGTATGATTGTTGATGCCTGCTGGCAGAGCAAGCAACCCTTGTTTACGTGATCCCAACTTCTAAGCAGGAGCATTACTAAGATGTTAGAAGCCCTAAACAATTAATTTAATAAGAGTTTTATATTTTTTTTTATTAATTTGGGATTTTATCTCTATGTAATTTACAAAAAAAAGTTTTGGGGGTCCTAAATGTTTCACTTCGCTATGTTCATGATCACCCCTGCTTTTTGGTATAGCAATCGAAGTGACTCTAAGTACAGAAGAATACCAACATTTCCAAGAGTAAGAACATTGAAAGAACAAGTGATCTGTAGATTGTTCTCCTTGCCTGCAAAGGAGACATGTAGTAACAATAGAGCAGTCTCAAACCTTTACCCAAACAAGAGTGGGTTTTGGATTAAGCAGAAAAAGCCATGAGTTAACCGCATGCTTTGGTATGTTGGTTTGGTGCCATACCAAACAAGACCAAGGAACGAGAGGAATTCTAAACTGTTCGGACCCATAGTCCTATTTTTAGGCATCTTGACAAAGTGGACTGAATAGAATCTGAAGAAACTGCAGCACCAACGATTTCTCGCTTCGAATGAGAACATTTCAAGATCATAATTCTGTTTAGAATGTCATGCAATGCCACACAGTAGTACCCTCTAATGGATTGAAGCACAATAGCGAAATATTGTAAAGCAATTTGGTGAACTTCTTGAAATGACGAAGAATGGAATCCATCTTTCCAAAGAAGTTACTTAATGCCATTGGTGCCATTACAAATCAGCATGATCCTGTGGAAGAACTTCGTATTAAAGTCAATACATTCTAACCATTTTATGCAAAACCGCTACCTAGAAACTTTTTTCTACCAATTTAATAATAATAATAATATATACATACATACATACATATGTATGTATTTTGAGAACTCTGGAGCTAGAACCTCCTATTGGGGATGCTCTAAGAAATAACCAATTTCCCCTAGCTGACATTTCTCTTTCGAGATTTATGGGAGACGGGTCATTTAGAGAATTCAGTTGACAGCCACAAGGATACTCTGAGGCTAAGATCACTCTTTTATCAAAGTGGCTGAAGTTTTCTTTAGCAATACCACGGATGGCCATTTTGAGCTTCTTTAACTTGTAACATAGCCCTCAAAGAAGTCCACTACCATTCTCTAGTTCCTCCCAAGCCAGCATCTTAGACGGGATAAAAGTAGGCAAGGAAAGAAGAGCGGAGTTAAACATGAATGCCTTTACACCGAAAGATGGAGGAGGAGAAGATAACCTGATATAGCAAGGCGTATATGGTCCGAAAATTCCGGAGGCTCGAAGAAGCAAGTAACCATAATGGAAACTGGCTTACCATTCATCATTTCCAGACATCTATCTAGGCGTTTACCAATAGGCGAAGAAGGCTGATGATTGGACCATATGTGAAGCGAGGGCCTTGGCATGGTTAGTACTTGTATTACACTGCAATATTATTATTTTGTGAGCTTTGCAATGCTTTACTGCTCTTCTGCTTTAATGTTGTTCTCAGTTTTATATTTCTTCATGTTGTAATACACAGCTGAAATTTAAATCAAAAACTTTAGTTAAAGAAATTTGGTAGTATAGGATTAATTCGTGCCTGATTGGTAGTATATGTGATTTATTTTGTACTTTAAAATAAATAAATGGTATCTTTAGTTTAAGTGCTGCAAACAAAAGAAATAGAAAACATACTTTATAACATGTAAATGAAAACTAATACCCAGAAGCTAAACTGAAAACAAATCTGTAACTATTATATAAGATCCCGATACTTATTCCAAACATTCTTGGATTTATTTACAACTTTAGACATAAAGTCCTTCATGCATTGACTTGTACATATTTCCTAATGTCAAACTTTGGACCACAAAACATGGACACACATAAAAACCCAGGCCTACTTTCTACTTGAGTTTTGTAACAACTAACAACCATAATCAGATGAATTAGTTATGAATTTAAACGGATCTTAATAGATTAAATATATAATAATTTGCACAGATATAATGCTTTATTTGTAACATTTAAATTTAAATGCAAATAAACAATAAAAATATAAATTTATATCAAACAAATTTGGTTTTTTCCCAAAATAAATATGTGCTTTGAAAATACATGTCAAAATCTAGTATTGTTTTAATTTAGATATCAGATTGAATGCCAAGTGTTAGCAGGCGAGATACAAAGCCAATTACAACTTACCAGAAACAAAATAATTAACTGATAAATATATTATTCAAAATATCTAGAAGACTCTGTCACCTGTAGTCAAAAATGGTTATCACCTGAGAAAATATTCACTAACTGTAACTTGAAAAAATCCTCAATATATTTACTGTTTATGATTGATCACACCTTAAAATATACTACAACATTTTTTTTTCTAGCAAAGCCTTGTGGTAATATTTTGAACCTTTCTTACAATTTTTTTTTAAAAGCGTTCATGAAAAGTTAATTTAACTTAGTATTTTTTTGGATTTCAACAAAATATTACAGTGTTTTTATAAAGAATAGCAAAAGAATGATAATTACAAAGAGTAACATCTTTTATTTCACCTTACGAGATATTTTATTGCTTACAATTAAAAATAAAATAAATATTCACTTTCCAAAAATGTTTTACTAGAGTTAATTAATAATAAGTATATTAATGATTTTTATTTTATAATCTTATAAAATTCATTACTAGTCTTATTTATATCTGTAATTTATTATTAAATATGTTCATGATATATACATGTATGGATAAAAAAAAATATACCTGGTCTTATATTTATCTTGTAATTTGTCATTATGTATTTGGTTTTCTCATTTCTATATATATGTAGATATTGAAATCAACTATTCCACGTGTTTGTATATGTATGTTGGGTTTTATCTGCTAGATATATATCTTACAAATGTACTATTTATAGTGAATTTTATTGATTGTACACACTGATTAGTTATAATATATGAGTAATTAATCTAATTGGCTAAAAATAACTATTAAGAGGAAAGTATGCATATGTGGGCTTCTATCTAGTAGATATATGTCTTAGAAATGTACTATTTATAGTGAATTTTTTTTGTGCACACAGATTAGTTATAATATATGAGTACTTAATCTGATTGGCTAAAAATAACTCTTAAGAGGAAATCAACAAAAACATTAAATACAATAGATTTGATATGAATAAAGAGGAAAATATACAGATATTAAAAGGAGAGCAAATATTCTTGAAAAATTGACACACTCACCTCACCTTATATACAATATACATGTAAGTATAGATTTGTATACCTATATAAAAAGCTAGAGTTACCCCAAGTCTATAGCTAACTTGAAAAGGACAAGAAGCTCTCACATGACCCGAACCACACCATCCATGGGTTCCTTGTCCTCTCTCTAAGATGTGTTCTTCTTCTCTATCATCAAGAAAATCTCTCAAACCACTCTTTCTCTTCACCCTTTAAAGTCATCTAGAGAGAGAGAGAGAGTAAGAAAGGAGAGAGAGAAACCAATTTAAAATTGAAAAACCATTTATTTTGATTTTCCTTTTTCTTTATCTTTTGGAGTCAACGAAAATATCAGAAGAAGAAGCAAACACAAAGAGTACGTCTGTCTTCTTCTTCTGGATTCTAGGGTTTTATTGTTCTTCACTTGATATTCAATTCTCTGATTTTAATATTTGATTTAATTACCCGTTTAATATTACTATTGCGGTTTATTTGGTTTCTGATAAATATTATCTCATGTATGTTGAAGGATTTTGTATTGGGGCATCATCTTGGCAAGATTCACTCATCAGATCCATAAGAAAAAGGTTGAATTAATTTTGAATGATATTGAATTGATTCATCCTCTTTTCAAGAACCCATTTGTTTTTAAAAGGTGGTCACATTTTTAAGATCTTGAATTGGGTCATCGAGTTTTCAATAATCCACTAATATTTCTTGAATAAAAATTGGATATCCTTTTTTCAAAATCTAAATTGGGTCCTCATCATCTAGTTCGATACTTATAATGGATATGTCGTCGATGAGGACGACAGGCTCTAACCAAAAACCCACCGAGAACGGAGCTAGAGGCTCCGGCCACAACAACAACAACATGGTGTTGGGAGAGCACATGTTCGACAAAGTGCTAACACCAAGCGACGTCGGGAAACTAAACCGTCTCGTGATACCAAAGCACCATGCAGAGAACTACTTCCCTTTAGACGACAACAAAAACGGCAAGGTGTTGGACTTCCACGACAGAAACGGCAAGACGTGGAGGTTCCGCTACTTGTACTGGAGCAGTAGCCAAAGCTACGTGATGACCAAAGGGTGGATCCGTTTCGTCAAAGACAAGAACCTCGAACAAGGAGACACCGTCTCGTTCCACCGTGGCTACGTCCCTGACGATAACGAACCTGAGAGACGTAGGAAAATATATTTCGTCGACTGGAGGCATAGAGCCGACATAAACCTCGTACACAACGTTAACCATCATCATCATTACCCGTGTTTCATGCCCCCAAGTTGCTATCCCTTGTCGGAATATTCCATGCCGCATTACCAAAGGCTCCCACCTACTTTTTATCATAACCAATTACAAGAGAGGGATTTTTTAGGGTATGAGCGTTACTACGCGGGAACACCGTTGGATCATCCTCATCATTATCAGTATGGAAGATCTGAGCCGTTGGTTTATAACTCTTATCCTGTTTACCCGACCACGAGGGTACCTTCGTCCATGTTGCCACCTTCTCCTCCTTCTCATCAGCCGCAGCAGGAGGGGACGACGGCGAAGAAGGTAAGGCTGTTTGGGGTCGATGTGGAGGAGTCTTCTTCTTCAGGGGAGGGACGTGGTGAAATGGGTGGTTCAGGGTACTCTTTGTCTTCTCCAGTTGTGATCAGAGACGATGAATCATCTTCAGTTATGCAGTTATGTGATGATGAAGAGTATAGGAGGAAAGGGAAGTCCATAGACTTTTAGAACAAAAGAGTCTTCTATTTGCCATTTTCTTAGTGTCCCTTTGTTTCATCCTTTTTAAAAATTATTATAATGTAATTTGGCTATTGGGGAATTTAATATGTAATGAGGAACTTCAGCGAGATTATATTATTATATATTGGTTTTAAGCTTCTTCTAGTTTTGTTTTGTTTTGCGTTCTTGTTTCAACATGTGAGTTCTTGTTCCCTAGTTACCATGTCGAAACCCCCCCATCTTTCAATATTGTAAGAAGCTTATATATTAATAATTTGATATCCTTATATAATCTCGAGTTATTAATTATACATACTCATAATGATCAGATATATACACCAATCCATGAATCAAAAGTGTTACATCTTTAATTTCTGTTCTAAGCTGGATATAAGTGAGAAGGATAAAAAAACTTATCATTTTTTTTATATAATGGTACTATCTGTGCCTATCTCTAGCTAAGCTGACAAAGTTTCATGGTACATTCTAAGCTAATGGGCAGTTCCAAAAGCTCTCTATGCCTCTCTAACCCATCTCTCTCTAACGTATCTCTCTCTAACACATATGGTCCAATATAAGTTTGTTTGGTTACTATTGTCTTTGCATGATTTAACTAAATGGGATTTGTATGTTATGGGTAGAGAAAAAAAACGAGAGGCTAAGGAAGGTCAATCTTAATCTATGATAATAGGTAAGAATATGAACCACAAAAGGTATGATATCTTCTTCATTTTTTTTTTTTACTTTTATTCACAAAAAGAAGATTTCTACTACTTAATATTTACTAGGCTGTATAACTGGATTAACCATTTTTTGAATGAAATGATGCGGATTGATCAATTCCATAAAAAAATATTCCATCCGTTTCAATTTACTTGTCGTTCTGTGTTTATGCACGCTGATTAAGAAAACATTTAATTTTACATATTTTCTAGATAAAACACTATTATCTATGCACCTAACCACATTTCAACCAATGAAAAATAGAATAACAGATAAATTTAATAAATTTTGTGTTGAAATTATAAAATGACACTTATTTTGAAACAAAAAAATCTCTCTACAACGATAAATAAATCGAAACGGAGGTAGTACCATTTAACTTGAATGTAATAGAATGATAAATCCACCAATTCCAAAACAACTAAAAATATACAAAAAGCTACAACTGGAATGTAATTTTCATGAATGGAATCTTGTGGAATTAGTCGAAATTCCTATAAATTTGATCAAGTTAAAATGAATGTTCCATGGAGTTCATAATTGCATAAAATGAGTTCAAGTAGTGGCTGCGGCGTCTCAAGGCACTTTGGAAAAAGCGAGAGGAAATTTTTAGGGCAATCGGTTTGAATCCAATATTTTACACTTTTCTCAAATTTTTTTGATGCACACATTCCTATGGAATAAATGGAAAAATGTGAAGTACATTAAAAATCATTCGTGATGAAAAACAAGATTGCAAGCAATGAGTGGAATGGATCATTCAATGAATATTTTTATAAAGATATCCCAACTAAATTTCATTAAGCTTTTTAGTACAAAATTTTTTTCGCTACCCAGTTTAATATTTCAATTAATTATTCTATTCATTTTAATATACAAACTTTTAAATTATGCCTATTTTAACTCCTAAATTTGTTTATTTTAGTTAAAATATTAATAAATTTCAAATGAAACTTAAAAAATCTTTAAAATATACAAAAATTTCTCATTTTTTTTTAATTTTACTATCTGTTTGAAAAAAAGTAACTAAATTTTGTATAATCTTAAACTTTTTTAATAAAATTTTAAAGTTTGTTTTCTGAAATAAAAAACAAATTTCTTTTTTTTACATTGATATTTTTTAAAATTTTAAAATTTTCTCGCTAATTTATTTATCTTCTTTCCTAAATATTAAAATAAAATTAGAATACTTTCATATTTCTCTTATATTTTGGAGATTTTTTAAATTTTTGTTTGAAACTTATTAATATTTTTAATTAAAATAAATAAAGTCTGGGTATTAAAATAGGCAGATTTTTAAAAGTTTGTATATTATAATGAGTAAAATAATTAGTTGGGAGTATTAAACTGGGTAACAAAAAATTTGAATATTAAAAAACTTAATAAAATTTAGTTTATGTATTTTTATGGAATTTCCCATCATTCAAATATAATTAAAAACAAAAAAAATAGATATCTCTCATTCTTTATATCCCTCAAATTATAGATATTCCATGAAAATCTTTTTGTTTTCCTTGATTTACATTGGATCATTTACGTCATATTTAAACTATTCTCTTTCATGTTACAACTTTCCTATAGCTACGGTAATAACATTTTAATAAAGTATGATAAAAAATTATGCAAGAATATTCTTTATGCTTTCACCTTCACACGGTCAAATCGAAGTAAGAACATGTAAGACATGAACTTGTCCCATATTCACCTTTTCGCAGATGAAGTGGAGATCAATCTATATTTTTGGTATGTTAATATTTTACAAGATTGTTGGACATGTAATTTGAGCTTTTATTATAACAGAACATCAGCGTAGCCTTTGTCATGGGACAATGAAGATCAAATAACTGATTACAAAGCCAACGTGTTTCTGCTACAACGTTTGCCACTCTTTTGAAATCATCTTCTTCACTTGAGCGTGAGACCGTTGATTTGCGCGTCGAAGACCAAGTTTTCAGAAATATCTATTTTAATGGCTGCCCTTGAAGAGATTGACTGCTTATGGCACTCCTTTACCAATTAAGTAGCTAAAAGGGCGTTTTCAAGAAAAAAATCTGCTTTCAATAAAGCACACTAAACCATTTCAATCGCCTGAGGAAGGGTAGCCTTAAACCATCTGGCTGTGATCTTTGAGATAACCTAATATATGACATTACATCAAGCAATATGCCTAAAAATCAATCATCTTTTCAGCATTTGTGGTCTTTGGAACTAAGGACAGCAAAGTGACATTAATACTTCAAGGGAAAAACCTAAATTTGAAGAAAAAATTGGAGAGCAGGGATAAAATCCATTTCAAAAACTGACCAAGCTGCTTTATTAATTCCACAAGAAAACATCTCGTCCAGAGTTTTATTAGTAGACACAGAGAATAAAAGTGCTTGGATTTCATCTGCCTAGACTGGTTTGACAAGATTAGTTGCATCGTCCACAGAACAGTGGTAATCAATAAAGTCATCTAAGAGAGATTGGGGTACCTCAGCCAAATCAGATTGCTGCCCTTGCTTTGAAACCTCAAAATGAGCAGCTGCCTCATGCTTAATCTCTTGAGGATCAGTAAGAATACTTCCATCGGCGTAATGATTCTTCTCATGGTGTTCCTAGCATTTATGCTTTGAGTAACTTTATGGTAGAATCTCGTGATCTGTCATATAGACCTGGCTATTGAACCTTTAACTTCTGATAGAAGAATTGCTCCTTTATTCAATGTGGTACCAATGCTCGCATGCATATGAAGCTGCTTCAAAAGAATCGGAATGGGGGTCATGCATAGCTTCTGTTTGTTTTGTACAAAGGTTTTTATAAGCTGACTTAACTCTACCAGGAAAATCATCATACGTGTTTTTATTAAGAGTACGCAAGTTAGCCTTTAACGTCTTGAGTTTTAAGTGAAACATCTTAGTGCAGACCGAGAATGATAAAAAGGTTCAGAATCATCCCAGAACTTAGATACAACTTCAAGAAACCGGGGTGGTTAGAGGTATGGTTTAAGAACTTAAACGACTTCATATTTGCGTGAGGCATATCTTTAACTTGTGTATGCATACGCATATGATCAGACACTGCACACTCCATACACATAACTATATAAATTTATGATCTTTTGTATTTTGTTATAACAAAACATTTAAACCATTGATCACAAATTTTTAATACAAAATTTTTAACATTTTTAATAATTTATAGTTAGTTTTTAGAATTTAAAATATAACATATATAAAACAATCTAAACTTTTATATATAGTAATGTGATTATTTGTTTTTAATAAAAGAGTTTAATAGTAAAAATGATGATGTCAATAGTGTTCCATAAAATTTGAAGGGATAATGTTCATTCCTCGTTTTTATTAAAATGATTATCCATTAAGAAAAATATCCTTCATTTTAAAAGTTTTTCTTCAAACGAGAGACAATCGGGAGACCATTTAGAGATGGTCCATATTTCTTATTCCATTTAGAGTTGGTTCATATTTATTATTGAATAAAGGTTGATTAGGCGATGTAAACCTATTGAATTTCAATTTTTAGGGCATCTTTATCGGTAAACACTTTTAAAGGGTATCTTATTTTTCTTTTCTTCTTTTTTCTTTTTCTTAAAAAAAAAAAAATTAATAAAGCACCAATTGCGGGCCGCCACGTGTTAGTGGGGCCCGCAAACAGTGCAGACAACCCACAAATAACGGCTCTAATTTTGGCTACGGGTGGTATTGGATTGAGGAATTTGAAAGAATTCACAAGTATATTTTAAAAGATTTTATGAGAATTTAATGCAATTTTCTAATTCTTATGTTTACTTTCTATTATAGAATTTAAGAGAATGTAAATAAATTTGATCGAATACAAATGATAGTACTAACACTATGAACTAATGATAACAAAAAAATAAAACTAATAGGTTTACTCTTGGGAAATTATACCTTTATAGATAGATTTTTTTTTGGCTTTGATAAATGATAAATACACAATGATATATATAGGAGAAGTAATCTAAAAGGTTTATTTTAAAATAGATAAGAACTATTTTATAGGGACTTTATGGTATGTGGTTGATTCAAATTTATAGGAAAGGATCTAAGAAAAAGCTTTTTAGAAAATGATACGTACTATTCTGAACGACAAAAATGAAAAATGTGAGAACACGGTGTACAAGCGGTTCACAATCATGAATATGCCAATATTAAAGGGTTCACGAACATGTGGTTCGGTTGACAAGATTGATGCTAGTACGGTTGCATGCCAAGGGTGATGTTTGATGATGAATAATTTCATGATGAACAAATTCATCGACATTGATGGTCTCCATTCTTTGAAAATAAGATAAAGATAAATGCAATTATCTGTGTTTTCTAAAAATAACAATTCCCATCATAAAAGCAAGGAATTTGTTCTTTACGTTTTTACATTATATTTTCCATTAAATTCCTTTCAAATAACATTACTATTAAATCTACCAAATATTAAATAACACTAGAATTTAAATGAATTAATAAACTACATAATTGAATAACACAAGAATCTGAAGGAATTGATAAAATACACAATTGAATAACAGTAGAATTTAATGGAAACCATAATTCCTTCAAATTCTATCAAATTTCCAAATCTAATACCCCACCTTAAGCAACGTTTTTTCAACAAAAATGGGACCCCCTACCACTAAGATACGCGGTAACAACCCGCAATAAAGATGCTAATTAAATGGCAAGATTTGTTTTTATTCAGGGTAAGCTAACTGGATCCACGTCTGTTTAGATACGATAATTATTGTTCAAAGCAAAATAGTTGAAAATTCAAACTACTTCCGTTCGTGTTCACTTGACTTTCTACTGGCATTTGTGTCAATAAATATAACGTTCACAGAAGTCTATGCAAATAATGATAAAAGCTGATATTTTTACTACCGTTGTAACTAATGATTTCTACTGACAAGAATATAAAATCAATTTACCATTAAACACTAATGAAAAAGTTATAATAAAAATAAATATTACATCAACTTCCTTAATTTATATACAAAGTTTTTTGGATTAATTTTAGTGTAAAGTCGTAGAACGTCAAGTAATTTCGAACGGGAGTGGTCGGTCAAAACTAGAAGTCGTAGTTGAACTAGGGTGGCACAAGGAAGCCCGACATGACTAAAGCCTCCACCCGGGCCACTTCTAGTATTTAGGGCGGTGAATAATAACGCAGCAAATGTGTTACTTTATTATAATTTTTAGAAATATTGATTTTTAGAATTGAATTAGAAAGCTATTAATTTACAATCATATTAAAATGGTGTTTCGATGCTGGATTGGAGATATCTTATAGTATTAGTTCTCTAAAGTTCAAAAACATTGCAAAATTTCAATGTTGGTGTCTATTTCCAACTTCATGACGACTTGCCACGTGAGAGTCACTATAGAAGGGAATATAATTTACAACTTCAATTCTTTTAACATCTGTGGAAACATTTATAAATAACATTTTGGGGGAAGGGGCTATTATTTTATTCAGATGGTGTGATGATAAAACGAGTTTTAAATAGTGAACATGGGTATCAAAAATCAATAAGTTTGAGATAACTCCAAATTAATAAAAAAATAAAAAAATAATAATACATACAGCACCGACCCAAAGAAAAGTAAACGCAGATATTGTCTTCTAGAATGCATGAGCCTAGTACCGTCATATGGCATACCCTTAAGCCTTTCTGAGGAATCTATGACTGGGTTGTTGTAGGCAATGTATGAAGATTTGATGTGTCATGTTAGAGTCCTATCTGAGATTCTTTTGGCCATTATGTAATCATCGTCAATTATAAACATATTTAAAGTAAACTTACAAAGAACCCCTACTATTTTTCTCTTTTTTCAATAAAACCACTATTTTATATTTAGATTATCAAATTATCTTCAGAATTAGTGGACAATTTAAAATGACACATACATATTATAAACTCACCTACTTAATTATGAGTTCTTAAACAAAATCTTACTTTTGAATAATTACTTGCAATTTTTTTTCCTTTTCCAAATAGTACATCAAAATTGGTATTTGATAAGTTCTAAAATTTATCGTACATATATCATATTTGGAATCACATTTATTTTTTCTGAACAATGGAAATAAGCACTCATCTCTAATATATTATTTGAGAAATATTCTTAGTGGGTATGCAAAGGTCAACTTTCACACTACTATGTTTCACAATTTTGAAATTACACTTTCCACAATAATTTCATCTCACACCTATTTTTCCTAAGTGTACATATACGTTAATATCATGTTTTATCTTTTTAATTTTAGTTTTCAGTATAATGATATGAATTTTATATATGTAAAAGTTGTCAATATCCAAAAACACCAAAAATAGTTTTATAGCAAAAGACAATATGTAAGTTTAGTTTTCATTTTTGCAAAATCCCTTAAATCCCTTATATAGGATTCAACATCTTAGAAATAATAACTCTTTTGAGTACAAATATATTTATAATATCCTATAAGATAATCTCTATAATGAATATGTATACCTAATATTCATAATATCTACAGTTTATATTAGATGTCGCAGAGTACTTATTAATTAATCAAAACATGTGCATTGAGATGCACATTTTTATAAACAAAGAGTAAAATTTACTGAAAACAAATCAACAGTTATTTTTGATAGAAACTCAATAAACTGAATAAAACATGACAAACATTCATTCTGCATTTATTTTAGAACACTCTTCAGACTTTAGAAAAAAATATGTATAGATATTTAGATTTATTTAATATATATCTGGATTCAGACCTTGAATTCACACCTTTTTAAAGTTGAATTTTGACTTTTTAAAAACAAAAATAGTGACAAAGATAGTGTAGTAAAGTAGTATCATGAATGAACTGTCATGGATGGCATTGGATATGCATAATCATAATTTATATTATTATTTGTGAAATGATTTTTATGTTCTAAGTTCTTACGTTAAAAATTTAAATGCTTAAAGTTATTTTTATATTTAATGAATAATTATATGTATTTATTGGATTACTATATTATTAATTATAAATTAAATGAATAAAAATTAGCTAAAATAGAAAATAAATTTAATTAAAAATATAATCCTATTTATATTGTGTTGTTATCAGAAAAATATTTAAAAAAAAAACAAGTTAACAATGGAAAAATAGAAAACACCTAATTGGATATTAATCAAGCAAAACTCTTAATTTTATAATTTAAAAATGAATATTAAGTGATTTCAAAATTTTATTTATTAATAATGAATTTAGTGTACAGTTTCAATATATTTATAGTACATGAGAATTTTTAAATGGAAATATAAATAATAACTTACTGTTATATTCTTTTAATTAGTAATGTATGTATTAATAAATAATTAGAAAGTGTTTATAGTCTGGTAAAACACCTAATATGTCAATTGAATATTGATCCCAATAAATTTCTAGTGACACCACGTGAATAATTTTTGGAGGAAGGTCCTCAACTGTGACAGATACCATATAAATATTCGGATTGGCGGCCTCTTTAATTACACCCACCAATTAGAGAAAAAAAAAATCAAAATCACGTATAAAATGGCGCCTTGACACATAATGAACTCCTAGAAAAATTTGGTCACGTAAATGGTGACAAGTAAAGACATTAGAACATCCCCATTGAATTGAAGGTTTAGAAGAGGGTTGACACAGATTCTTAAAAAAATTTAATATAGTAAAAATAAAGTCATGAATCTGTATAAGTTCACTGTGATGAACCTATATCGTTACTATTCCGCGGGTTCCACGACATGTGACGACCACAATTAATTCGATTATTAATTAAAAAAAATATATATACATTGGAAATCAAGATTGGGAAGTTTGCTAATAGGGGTGCTCTAACGGTCATATAATATGTATTTATTCATCATATTTAAGAACATAACAATCAAGTCCACCTAATAGACGTACATATGGAACGAAGATAAAAAGCTTTGTATAGATCTCCATTTTTTGTCCAGAAAGTTTTGTATAGATCTCCCATCTTTTAATGATGCTTGTGGTTAATTACAATAATGTATCAGATAAAAACAAAAGACCAGGGTTTCTTTTTCTTTGTTATCAACCACTGTAAACTATAATATTAAGAAAGGAAGAGTACCCACCAAATTCGGAGAGTCAAGGTGGTGATGCATAACCAGCATAGTCATCATATGATATGATGTCATATATAAAATTGTATTCCTGTATACGTAGTTCATAAAGTTCTTTAAATGTACGTAATTGTTAATATATATATAACTCTAATGAATTCTAGCGTTAACTTTTTTAAGTATTTAAAGAAATTGATATTTTAAATATTAATAACAGATATTAAATATCAACTATATAAAATATTAATAATAAAAGCTATCTGTTTTATATACATGTATGTACACTCTATATAAATATCTAAATAATTAAAGAAATGAGTTATAAATATATGTTTGTTTTAAAGAAATCAAAACATGGCATATAAGGGAGTTGACCACCTAGTCAAGTAAATTAAAAATACACGAAGGATCCTAATCGGTAAAGGAGAAGAAAAGTATTGCACCTTCACGTAAGCAGCCGATTATATATAATATTTTTTTTGAATAAAACAACGATTCTATCGACCGGCTGATTATGTATAATTTCTTTTTTACAGGCAATGATTTCATCGCCGGCTGATTATGTATAATTTCTTTTTTACAGACAATGATTTCATCGACCGGCCGATTATATTTTTCTAAGAAAGTTCTCAACTATCAGAGATACCCTCAACTATAAATAGCATATAAATTTACAAAACAGAGATAAAATCGAAATCACGTATAAAATGGCGCCTTGACACATAATGAAAAATTTGGTCACGTAAATGGCGACAAGTAAAGTAGGGTTTAGGTTTCGTCCAACGGAGAACGAGCTGATAAACTATTTCCTCAAGAACATGATTCTGGGTAAGACATGGTTAGTCCACGAAACGATTAGAGAGCTCAACATCTGTAGCTACGATCCAGCTTCTTTGCCTGGTGAGTTTTCTTAACCTACATATGTCAATATAGTAATATATAGGCTGGTAGTGATGGGTTTTTAAATAGATTTTTTTTTTTGGTTTTGAAACAAGTATTAAATTTGGTTGGCAGCGTTGTCGATGATAAAATCTGAGGACCTTGAATGGTACTTCTTATCACCAGAGGAGTACACGTCGCCGAAGAAGAAAGTAAGGAAGAGGAGTACACCTTCTGGGTTCTGGAAAGTTACGGGCAAAGATCGGAATGTTTGGAAGGACAACAGAAGAAACGGTGTTGTGATCGGTAATAAAAGGTCCCTTGTGTACCATGAAGGTAAATCTTCTACTGGAGTTCGGACACCTTGGACCATGCACGCATATGAGATCACTTGCTTGCCTCTTGTTGATGAGGTAACAATTTTTTTTTCAGGTTTTTCTGTTTTTTTTCTTCCCTTTTTGAATTTGGTAGCTTAATTTATTAAAGCCCAATACAATTTGTCATGAAAAACCCATGTCTCTAGGTAGGTTTAGAAGCGTCTTAGAGCATCTCCATCCATTAGAATCTCCGTGGAGTTCTTAAATTTTTTTTATTTTATTGATTAAGAAAATTAAAAATAAAAACAAATCAATCGTGAACTGGTACATGTTAGTGGGACCCACGAAATAGTGTAAAAGGCGATTCTTAATTTGAGATTTTTGGAACCGGTTCTTAGAAAAAATGGTGGGGTCCACCACTATTTTTTAGTTAAGAACCCTCTAAGAACCCCCCAATGGAATTGGTCTTAGGCTATGATTAAGGGGGATCCTTAAGTGGGTTTCTTAAGGCGTGTGACCCATGAACAGTGTAAGGATCGGTTATAAAAACTATAAACTAAGAACCGGTTTTTAAGAATTTCTTACACTGTTCACGAGCCCCACTGACACGTGTCGACTTGCGGTTGGTTCACTTTAAAAAAAAAACCTAAGGGCACCCTTAACAGTAAAGTTCTTAAATGTGAGTTCTAAGCAAATTAATGTTATTATTTTAATACAATCTTTTAACTAAATTGAATTTTTTTCTTTTTTAAATAATCAAGTGAATGATAAACTGACACATGCTGTAAAAGTATCTCAAAGGTTCTGAAAGTTGTCTATTTGAGGACTTTTGTCATTGTCTCTCTCCTGTTTTTATCATTTCTATTTTTTTTAAATTATCTAGATATTTATCCTCATCCTGCCGTTGGACTTGCTCTAAAAAACCCAAAGGGTTTGGGTTTCTTAAGGTTAATTATGCTCTTAGAGTTCTTTTTTTATAATAAATATCTATCTTAGAAGTTTTTTTGTAACCTGCCATAGTTGCAGCCTCCTCAAATCTCTTTTATGAGTCTATAAGATGTATTTTTATTTTTGGTGACAAAAAACGTTTCTCATCTCATCTCTTTTTTTTTGCACAATAAAGCCTTTAGATCTACTTTATTTTGTGTCCCAATTTGCATCAAATTGATTTCGTTAAAAAGTGTATACAATTTTTCGATTGAAAACTAGAGAGAAAGTAATAAATAAAAGATCTTATTTATGCATACCAAATCTGAATTATAAAGAACTCAAGGATGACCAGGGGATGGACTTTGATTTATCATAAACATATCTAACATCAAAAAGTTATATTTTAAAATAGTAAGCTTTAGCTTTTCTAGCCACGGAATCAAATTGTAGCAGTGTATACTTTGCCTTTAAAATAATAAGTTTAAACTATACTAAAATATAGTTGCCATTAAGAAAAATTCATCATTTTTTATTTATATGGTTACTATTAAATTAAAAGAAAATAACTTATTTTTCTTTTATGATTTTGTAAGAAGAAATCAACTCTGATGTTTGTAGTTTTAATATCTGCTCTAATATTTTATTTACTCCACAACTTTTTTCTTTATAAAATAACATGCTATAGGGAAAAAAATCATATGCTCATCATGTAACCTTTTAGTTCACTTTTGTATGTTCGGGGGCCAGAATCAGTCTGCAAGGCCGGCCTTCTGCATAGGCTAGTTAAACATTGGTCTATGGTTTCTTAACTTTTTTTTTTTAATTACATAGAAATAAATACTCAAATTTGTAAAAAAAAAAGTTTTTTTTTAATTTAACTCATACTTATTCGTCTATAACCCCTAAAATCTTAGGCCTGACCTTGATGGTAATGTCATTATTTAATTGCTCCTCATATATTTGCCATTTTTAACATGTACACTTACATAAAACCGTCTTACCTGTGTATATACCTTTGGGACTTGTTCAGAGGACCTACGTTATTTGCAAGATATTTTATAAGGGCAACGTTGGAGACATCCCATCCTATAGCAACTCGAGTAAACCAAGACACTCTTTGGTCATTGATGATTCTAACACGATTGGAGCGGCTAACACACCTCCTCAGGTGAGTCCAGTTTCTGAGATGTTCCATTCTTAAATACAATTTAAATATTGACTTTTTGAACATTAATCACACGCCTTTTACATTTTCAGGGTAACCAAGCAGGTGAAGAAAGTTTATCTGGCTTCTCTGTGGATGATGTGACAATGATAATGGAAAAGCAAGAGGATCTATGTCCTTGGGATGCACTGTGTCCAAATACAAATACGTTGTTCATTGAAAACAACGACAACCCTAACATGCAACTACAAGCTCCTTGCTTAGCACAAGATGATATTGAGTTACTGACTGGACTAACGCATGTTAACCGCGAGCATGTTGAATTTTTGTTCATCGATGATCAAGAATTCACACCGCAAGAGAAGTGTGAAGATTACATGCTACAATTGTCTTGCTTATTTTAGCAGAGAGATAATACTCTGCGGTCGGTAAAGCATCCTTTTATTTTATTACTTTCATGGACTTATATCTATGCGCAATGTTTCA
Organism: Moricandia arvensis; assembly: GCA_905132765.1. Classification (NCBI taxonomy): domain Eukaryota; kingdom Viridiplantae; phylum Streptophyta; class Magnoliopsida; order Brassicales; family Brassicaceae; genus Moricandia; species Moricandia arvensis. The sequence goes on along the minus strand of CAJHQP010000627.1, from coordinate 142,453 downwards.
TTACAATAAGACAAGAGTTACATTGTTATGCACATCCTAATGTTGTATACATGATGATATATGGTGAGAAGTCAGCTACTCTATATCTACAAAACATAAGCAAAAGCTTCCACAAGTAAAACTGGTGTAGAAACACCACATAAACCTAAACTCACAAGTCACAAACGTGTTCTAAAATCAGTAGCAGCCCTGACTTATAAGAGACTACAAGCTAGAGCATCTCCATTTCCACTCCATATTTTACTCCAAAACATAAAAACATTACTCCATATATGAACAAAAAATAAAAACATTACTCCATACATTCAAACTTAGGTTGCTGGGTATATTAACGTACAACTTAAATCACTACACTAAAGAACCTTTTAGGAAAAGTAAACTGAAATAAAAATATATATTTTTGGGCCGGAAACTCATACTTCTATAGCTTCCTCTCATGGACGGACCTGTCTAAAATAAAGATGTATACATGATGATGTATGGTGAGAAGTCAGCTACTCTATGTCTACTATATAATGGTATTATACAGAAAAGGTAAAACGAAGATTATACGGCCCTTAATGCTACAAAGTGGACTTCTTAGTTTCGATACCTGTTTGTATTTCTTTAATCTGGAATACAATTTGAATCATAAGCTTCATGTTTATTCGGTTCTGCATCAGGGTTTGATCATATAAATCATTATTAAGCTGTACCAAAATGAAATGTGGAAACAGTAATTTTCTAATTTTGTTTAATGTCTTTTTTATTCTTTCTGTGATTTTAAGTTCCTTTCTAGCTCACCACATGGCCACAAGACAGCTATTTTTCACGCAACACTCACAGACGTTATACAACTATAAGCAACTTCACAACCTCTATAGCTTACAGGTTTGGTTATAGACTTATAGTATTGTGCTGTGTATGTATCTCTTCAAATTAAGAAAAAGGCGTTACTTGGCTCTTAAGTTAATGCACTTTATGGTTTGTAAACTCATTTTTCAATACAAAAGAATTCGATTTTTAAAACCATTTTTTAAGGACCGATCCTTAGGGAATCTTTACACTGTTTGCGGGCCTCTGCGACACATGGCGATCCACGATTAATTAATTTTTTTTTTTATAATAATCTGAAAATAAAAAAAATAATAATAAAAAAAAGAATAGTTAAGGATCCACAATGGGTAACACGGATGCTCTTACACGACAAGAGCTAATGATACAGCGCATCTTTACTTATATTATTAATTATTTTTATCTATAAGTTGCTTTTTAGTACAGCTTAGTGGACAGTTCATAGTTTGAGTTTGTCCATCCAATGAACCCTATAGTTAAACTTATGACGTTTCCGATGATTTTGCGCATAATCAGTCCTAAATTTACTAATTTAAAGATGAAATCCATATTAAGTTCTTATCCAAAGATTAGCTCAAATTGATCCTAATAATATCTAAAAAAATAAAAGATGCTTTTTCTTGGGACAAACATTACGGCAATACTATTACTAAAATAAGATATCCACGATAATTTTGACTAGGAACTAGATAAATTAGCTAAAACAAAACCAAATCGAAGCGATGCTGGCCAGATTAATTTAAATAACCGAACTAAAGAAACTTTGGTTCTCCTAATAATCCTATGCAGTTGCTGATCCAGAAACAATTTTCATAAGGTGCGATATATTAAACTTATATATATATATATATATATATATGTTTGTGTGTGTATCTATATAAATTTTCATACATTTTATATGAATTTCAGTGAAAAAGTGTTGCACATTTAATTGTCACAGGACTTTTGATAATTGTTTCGTTTTCTTTTCCTTTTTTGTCAACAACAACTGTAAACTATAATTTTAAGAAAGGAAGAGTAGTCACCAAATTCCAAGAGTCAAGGTGGTCATGCATAACCAACATAATACACATCATACAAGCACCGGTCTCATTGTTTATATGCTTTTGATATGTTGGATTATAAAGGATATCATATATCCCTCCGTTTCATTTTACTTGTCGTTCTAGTTTTTTACACGCAGATTAAAAAACCATTTAATTTTACATATTTTCTAGATAAAAACACAATTTTCTATACATCTAACCACATTTCAACCAATAGAAAAATAGAATAACAAATAAAACTAATAAATTCTGCATTGAAATTATAAAACGACACTTATTTTGAAACAAAAAAATTTCTCTACAACGACAACTAAATCGAAACGGAGGTAGTATAAAATTGTATTCTTGTATACGTAATTCATAGTGTTCTTAAAATTGTATTCTCCGTATTGATTTAGTTATCGTTGTAGATTTTTTGTCAGCTTGAAAGTTTTGTATAGATCTCCCATTGATTTTTTGCCTGTGCTTACAATAGTGTAACAGATAAAATCAAAAGACCAGGGCTTTTGAGATTATTATTATCACTTTTTGTCAACAACATTAAGGAAAGGAAGAGAAGCCACCAAATCCCGAGAGTCGAGGTGGTCGTGCATAACCGACATAAGATTACCCACAATGATCCTCTTGAATAATTAATTAAACTTGAACAAGGTGGGTGGGATGTTGAAAGTCTTTAACAGGCTGAAATTCCTTTTTACTGGGCCAGCTTTGACATGTGTCGAACTTTAATTGGTTAAATGGTGGACGATTGTATGCACGAGCAAGTTGTATTTAGTAGAGCCACGTGTTGGATTTCAGTAGCTGCTCAAATGCTTTTTTGTTTCTAGTTCCGTCCATTAATTCAAACACATTTATTTTATAATAAAATATGTTACAAAATATAAATATTATATCAAATTTATGATTTTTATGATCTTTAAAAGAAATTAGTTTTATTTCATTTTGGATATAGAAAATAGAATTCCATTTTTCACTATAATCAACTATTTGGTGTTTCTTTTTTGTTAAATGAATCTCGATAATAATACTTTAACATCTAAAATACTTTTATTTTTATTGTAACTATCCAAATTCTAGCAATTATTAATTATGAATACTGTAACAGTTGAATTTTCCGAATTCTCCACAAAATAGCATTTTGTGGCATAAACGATATTAATGAACTTATTTTTTTAATAAGATCAATTTTTTTTATTTTCATATATATATATATATCTAACTTAAACATAAATTTATTAAAAATTTATGAAATTTTAGTTATTTTAATTAATTACAATGAAAACTTTATTAATTAATAGTTATTATATTGAAAAGATAAAATATAAATTAAAATGGTAGAGTAAGGTGTTGAATTTAGTTAAACAAACTTTTGTAGAGACTAAAATGAAGTGGATGTTGAATAATTCATTGGAAAAGAGAGAAGAAGATGTGAAATGTTAAATGGTAAAAAATAGATCTTGCATATGTAAACCATTGTTAATAGTCTAATACACATTCATAACCAAGTACCTCCCAGTGTTTATTTGCTTTTGATATGTTGGATTATAAAGGATATCATATATAAAATTGTATTCCTGTATACGTAATTCATAAAGTTCTTTAAATTTATTTAATTGTTAACACATACATACATATATATATATATATATATATATATATGTATATATATTAAAATCTTCATGGCTTTAATGAATTCCAGCGTTAATTTTTTAATTATTTAAATAAATTGATATTTTGAATTAATAAATTGTAACTGATATTAAATATTGACTAAATAAAATCTTAATAGTAAAAGCTATCTGTTTTATATAAATGTATGTATATACACTCTATATAAATATCCAAGTAATTAAAGAAATGAGTTATAAATATATTGTTTGTTTTAAAAAAAAGTTCAAAAGATGTCATAAAAAAAGTATGCTTTTTCCATGTAGACAAAAAGTTAGAATAATTATTTTGTAAGCTGATAAAATTAAATAAAAAAAGGGGAAATGATTAAAGGTAAAATAGAAAATAGCAATTTGTGTTTTGGTGTTGGTTACGGACCCTAATTACCCAACAAAATAATGGACGGTGATCACCTAGTAAATTAAATTGAAAATATACTATGGATCCTGATCGGTAAAGGACAAGAAAAGTATTTCACACGTTCACACGTAAGCAGCCGATTATATTTTTCGACAAAATTCCTCATGGGGACATTGTCATGGACCTCTCTTTACAAAACAGAGACAAAATCTAATTCACGTACACTCCTATTCCTAGAAAAAAATTGGTCACGTAAATGGCGACAAGTAAAGTGGGGTTTAGGTTTTGTACACCTTCTGGGTTCTGGAAAGTTACCGGCAATGATCGGAATGTTTGGATGGACAACATAAGAAACAGTGTTGTGATCGGTACTAAAAGGTCCCTTGTGTACTATGAAGGTAATCTTCTCGTGCAGTTCGGACTCCTTGGGCCATGCACGAGTATGAGATCACTTGATTGCCTATTGTTATCTTGGTGAGGTCAGAATAAAAAAAAAACTATTTTTGGGTTTTTTTTTCTTTCTAATTTTGATAGATTAATTATTTTTTCGACTCATTTATCCAATAACATCCCATGCATACCCCAAACCCCTATGTGACGGTTCTTCACTATTTGTTGTGTGTGTGCGTGGATGTAACAGAAGCTTCTAGAGACACAGTACTAATATACTTGATTTCAGGATTTTTCGTTTAATCTTATAATTCCATCAAATCAAATTCGTTTAAAATTTATTTAAAATTTTTCAATTGAAAACAAGAGAGAAACTAAAACATCTCTAGGGGTGGACTTTGATTTATCAAATTTCAACACGAGACGAATTTTAGTTCACATCTCGAGCAGGGGCGGATCTAGAAAAACTTTAGTTGGGGGCATTAAGATACATTTTGAGTTAGTTGGGGGGGGGGGCACTTGCATAGATATTGAGCTAATTTTAACATAATGGATTAAAGAAAATCAAATTTTAGTTGGGGTCACATGACCATGTTGGTCCTAAAGTGCATTCGCCCCTGATCCCGAGTCAACATAAACATCTCTTACATCAAAAAGGTATATTTTAAAATAATAAGCAGTAGACTTTCTTGCCAAGGAATCAAATTATAGGATCATCTTTTGTATCCAAACTCTTTCATTTTGAATGATATTGACCATTTAGCAAAAGATAATAGTAATAAGAATGTGTTTCCTATTTACGCGTTCGTAGTTTGTAACTGAGTAAAAAGAACTATACTAAACTATAGATTTTGTTGTAATAATTATCACAGATTGTTTTACAAGTTCTATAGCAAACTTCAATTATCTGGTCTCTTTCAGAACAAATTTAACATAAAAAAAGATATTTTTTATCTGAATAACTTTTTATCGTATAAACAAAGGTCCGCAAATATTTTATTAATTTGTTTTTTGTTGAAAATGTGAGAGCTTGGGGAGGTCCATGTGACCACCTAGTAAAGTAAATAGAAAATAGTAATTTGTGTTTTGTTGTTGGACACGTAAGCAGCGATTAGACGTGATGGACCTCTCTTTATAAAACAGAGACAAAATCTAAATCACGTACACTCCTACTCGTAGAAAAAATTGGTCAATTAAAGTGGGGTTTAGGTTTCGTCCAACGGAAGAAGAGCTGATAAACTATTTCCTCAAGAACAAGATTATGGGTAATACATGGTTAGTCCACGAAACGATTAGAGAGGTCAACATCTGTAGCCACGATCCAGATTCTTTGCCTAGTGAGTTTTCTTAACCTATGTTAATATGATATTATCGTGTAATATATAGGCTGGTAGTGGTTGATTTTTAAATAGAATCTTTGTTTTGATAAGTATTGAATTTGGTTGGCAGAGTTGTCGATGATAAAATCTGAAGAACCTGAATGGTACTTCTTATCACCAGAGGAGTACACGTCGCCGAAGAAGAAAGTAAGGAAGAGGAGTACACCTTCTGGGTTCTGGAAAGTTACCGGCAGAGATAGGAAGGTTCGAAAGGACAACAGAAGAAACGGTGTTGTGATCGGTACCAAAAGGTCGCTTGTGTACCATGAAGGTAAATCTTCTAATGGAATTCGGACTCCTTGGACCATGCACGAGTATGAGATCACTTGCTTGCCTCTTGTTGTTGAGGTAACAACCTTTTCAGCTATTTTTTTTCTTTGTATTGTTGGTAGCTGCGCTTAATTTATTAATTTGTCATGAAAACCCATGTCTCTAGCTAGGTTTAGAAGCGTTTTAGAATATTTTTGTTTTTTTGGTTTAAAGAAGCTTGCTAAAATTGTATAAATATCTATCTTAGAAGTTTTCTTGTAATTTGGTTACCATAGTTGCAGCCTCAGAGCCGGCCTTGACTAGAGGCAGGTCAAGCACATGCTTCCGGCCGCCGAAAATAAGTAAAAATTCGGTCGCATTTTTGTCAAAATCTCCTTTAGTCCACTTGGTATATGTAACTTTAGTAGTTAGATGAGGTCCCGAGTTCGACGCAAGCCGACCACATTATTTTTTTGGCTTCTAGCCCACAGATTTCTAGGGCTGGCTCTGTGCAGCCTCCTCGAATCTCTTTTATGAGTCTATAAGATATAATTTTATTTTTTGATGACAAAAACCTTTTCTCATTTCATCTCTCTTTTTGCATAATAAAATTCTTTAGATCTATTTCGTTTTGTGTTTCAATTATAGTCTGTTGATTTCAGGATTTTTTTGGTTAAATCTTTTCTTTTTTCGTTTAATCCTATAATTCCATCAAATCGATTTCGTTAAAAAGTTTATACAATTTTTCGATTGAAAACAAAAGAGAAACTAATAAATAAAAGATCTTATTATTGAATACCAAATCTGAATTATAAAGAACTCAAGGATGACCTGAGGGTGGACTTTAATTTATCATAAACATATCTTACATTAAAAAGTTATATTTTAAGATAGTAAGCTTTAGCTTTCTAGCCAAGGAATCAAACTATAGCAGTGTATACTTTGCCTTTAAAATAATAAGTTTGAACTATACTCAAATATAGTTGCCATTAAAGTTTCAAAAAAAAATATAGCTTGCCTATTGTTGACAAGGTAACAACCTTTTCAGGGTTTTTTTTTCTTTCTAATTTTGATAGCTTAATTATTTTTCGACTCATTTATGCAATAACATCCCATGCATACCCCAAAACCCTATGTGACGGTTCTTCTTTATTTGTTGTGTGTGTGCGTGTATGTAACAGAAGCTTCTAGAGAGACAGTACTAATACACTTGATTTCAGGACTTTTCGTTTAATCTTATAGTTCCATCAAATCAAATTCGTTTAAGTTTATTTACAATTTTTCAATTGAAAACAAGAGAGAAACTAAAACATCTCTGGGGGTGGATCTAGAAAAGGCTTTAGTTGAGGGCATTAAGATACATTTTAAGTTAGTTGGGGGCACTTGCATAGATATTGAGCTAGTTTTAACATAATTGCTTAAAGAAAATCAAATTTTAGTTGGGGGCACGTGACCCCGTTGGTCCTAATGTGCATCTGCCCCTGATCCCGAGTCAACATAAACATCTCTTACATCAAAAAGTTATATTTTAAAATAATAAGCAGTAGACTTTCTTGCCAAGGAATCAAATTATAGGATCATCTTTTGTATCCAAACTCTTTCATTTTGAATGATATTGACCATTTAGCAAAAGATAATAGTAATAAGAATGTGTTTCCTATTTACGCGGTTATAGTTTTATGTTCGTAGTTTGCATATAAAGAACTTAAAGTTTTTTTGTTACTGAGTAAAAAGAACTATACTAAACTATAGATTTTGTTGTAATAATTATCACAGATTGTTTTACAAGTTCTATAGCAAACTTCAATGATCTGGTCTCTTTGAACAAATTTAACATATAAGTTGTTTTTTATCTGAATAAATTTTTGTCGTATAAACAAAGTATTTGCAAAACCCAACCTAACTTTGGTGTCAGATTTATTATTATTTTTTCTTGAATTCATATTCATATCAAATTTCAAGACGAGACGAACTTTAGTTCAGATCCCGTGTCATAAACATATCTTACAGCAAACGTTATATTTAAAATAGTAAAAGCATTAGCTTTTCTTGCCACGGAATCAAATTATAGCAACATTACTCTGCATTAAAAATAATAAATTTGAACTATACTAAACTATAGTTGCATCTTTATATTAGTATGGTAGATTAGTCGATACTAGAAAAGCAACCATGACTTTTCATATACGTGCATTAGGTGAGCTATATATATATATATACGGATTTAACGTTCTTATATATTTCTACATTAATCTCAGTTTTATTAACCTGATTGTTTTCTTCAAATATCACGTATACTTTGCATTTTCAATTATGTTTTGCAAGTCACTGACAAAATAATTCTGAATAGATTTTTTTCTGAATTAGATTTCTTATTTTTTGCCTTTCTCCTACGCTTTTACGGTTTTACTCTTTCTTTGTTATTATTTTTAAAAGATATTAAGCATAACGTGTCAAATATTCACATGGATTGTAACAAATTATTTTGTGTTTGTTTTTGGGAAAAGCGCATAAAAAATCATGAAGTTGGCAAAAGTTTGCACTTTAAATCTTGGAGTTCAAATGCTAACACTTTAAACAATGAAACATGCTTCAATAACACATTAAACATCGAAACTAGCTTACTTGTTGCACACGTCAAAATTGTGACCGGTTACTGTTCATTAGCAGGTAAACTCGGGTGACGTGGCGGTTTTTTTGTTTTTAAAAAAATATTTTTAATTATTTTAATTAAAAAACAAATAAAATTAGATAAAATTCAATATAAATTTTAAAAATTAATACAAATTTAGGAAAAAATAAAAAACAAAATAAAATTTAAAAATTCAAATAATTATAAAAATAGTAATAAAAATAAATTTATAAATTCAAAAAACTATAAAAAATAAAAATAAATTGTAAAAATTGACTAGAAATAAGAAAAATTAGTAAAAATAATAGAAAAAACAAAAAAAATATAAAGTGATAAAAATTTAGAAATTAAAAATATAAAAAGAAATAAATTGTAAAAATCGATAAAAACTAGAAATTTATAAAAAATTGGAAAATAAATAAAAATTCAAAGAAATAAAAAATTGAAAAATTAAAAAAATTAAAAATGAAAAATTACTTGAACTCAAACTTCTTTCGTGTTTAGGTAGGCATATGAGTGTTCGGGTGTCGTTTTTGGATCATTCGGATCCTAGATTTGGACTCAAACAAGACACTTGAAAATGTAAAGTATCGTCAATTTTATGATTTTTGCTGATTTTTGTTAATTTTTACCAACGTCATGATTTCGTTTTTTTTTCCAAATTAAGAAAAATATGGAAAAAAACAAAATCATGAAGTTGGTAAAAATTAGCAAAAACCAAGAAATTGACAATAGTTTTTTTAAGTGTCTTGTTTGAGTCCAAATCTAGGATCCGAAGAATCCAAACACGACACTCGAACACTCATATGCCTACCTAAACACCAAAGAAGTTTAAGTTCAAGTACTTTTCATTTTCAAATTTTTGATTTCTTTGCATTTTTATTTATTTTCCAGATTTTTATAAATTTCTAGTTTTTATCGATTTTTACAATTTATTTCTTTTTTATATTTTTATCATTTTCTATTTTTTTGTTTTTTTTACTAATTTGTCTTATTTCTAGTCAATTTTTACAATTTATTTTTATTTTATTATAATTTTTTGAATTTATAAATTTATTTTTATTATTATATTTATTATTATTTAAATTTTTGAATTTTATTTTGTTTTCTTAATTTTTTCTGAATTTGTATTAATTTTTAAAATATATATTGAATTTTATCTAATTTTATTTGTTTTTTAATTAAAATAATTAAAAATATTTTTTTAAAAACAAAAAAACCGCCACGTCACCCGAGTTTACCTGCTAATGAACAGTAACCGGTCACAATTTTGACGTGTGCAAAAAGTAAGTTAGTTTCGATGTTTAATGTGTTATTGAAACAAGTTTCATTGTTTAAAGTGTTAGCATTTGAACTCCAAGGTTTAAAGTGCAAATTTTTGCCAACTTCGTAATTTTTTATGCGATTTTCCCGTTTGTTTTTATTTTCTTTCCGAATCAGTCAGCAGGTCGGTTCTCTGCATAGGCGAGTCAAACATTGGTCTATGATTTCCAGTTATTATTCTTAATTACATAAAAGTAAGTTCTCGAATGTATATACAAAAGGTTTTAATGAATTTTTTACTTATTAAAAAAAAAAAAAAAAATTTACTTATTCTTCTACAACTCCCATTATTTAATTGCTCCTCATATATTTGTCATTTTTAACATGTACACTTACACAAAACCATATTATCTGTGTATGTACTTTGGAACTTGTTCAGAGGCCCTACGTTATTTGCAAGATATTTTATAAGGGCAACGTTGGAGACATCCCATCCTATAGCAACTCGAGTGAACCAAGCCAGTCTTTGGTCACTGATGATTCGAACACAGTTGGAGTGGCTAACACACCTCCTCCTTGGGATGCATTGTATCCAATTCCAAATACGTTGTTCATTGACAACAACGACAACAACCCTAACATGCAACTACAAGCTCCTTGCTTAGGACAAGATGATATTGAGTTTCTGGCTGGAATGAAGCATGTTCACCGCGAGCTTGTTGAATTTTTGTTCATCGATGATCAAGAATTCATAACGCAAGAGAAGTGTGAGGAGTACATGCGACAATTGTCTTGCTTGTTTTAGCAGAGAGATAGTACTATGCGGTCGGTAAAGCATCCTTTTATTACTTACATGGACTTATATCTATGCGCAGTGTTTTTACTACAGTAAGACAAGAGTTACATTGTTATGCACATCCTAATGTTATATACATGATGATATATGGTGAGAAGTCAGCTACTTTGTCTCTACTATTGTAACATCCCGAGTTGTGATATATGAAAAAGGTTTAAGAGAATTGATTTGGCTACCTATGTCACCAAAGTTGACTTACCTTTTTCATCACACCTCCGTTTAGAACTCCGGGGTTAAGCGTGCTTGGGCTGGAATAGTGAAATGATGTGTGACCTATCGGGAAGTGATTCGCGATATTGTGCGAGTGAGGCCAAAACACGAGGAAAGGTCGGGTGGTGATTGCGTCAGTAAACAATGATTTCGAGCCTTGAAAAATTTGATGCACGGCCGTCGGACGGGATGAGGCCCACGGGCCGAAAGAGCGGGCGTGGATGACCCATTAGCCGTGGGCGGTAAGGGCGTTACAACTATATAATGGTATTGTACAAAAAGATAAAACAAAGAATATAAGAGCATCCTCATCCCTAAGAGTCCTTCAAGGGCTCTTATTTCTTCTTTTTTTGTTTGATTTAAAAAAAAAAAAAAAAAGAACCAATCGCAGGCCGCCACATGTTAGTGGGGCCTGCGAATAGTTTAAGAGTTGTCTCTTACACAAGAAGTTTAAGAGTTTGGTTTTTAAAATTATGCGGACCCCATCCCTTAAGAACCTCATTAAGAGCTAGGGATGAGGATGCTCTAAAGCTCTTAGTGCTACTGAGTGGACTTACTAACTAGTTTCGATGCCAGTTTGTATTTCCTTAATCTGGCTTCTGGAATACAATTCGAATCATAAGCTTCTTGTTTGATTCGGTTCGGCATCAGGGTTTGATCATATAAATCATTTTAAGCTGTACCAAAATGAAATGTGGAAACAGTAGTTTTCTAATTTTGTTTAATGTCTTTTTTATTCTTTCTGTGATTTTCAGTTCCTTTCTAGCTTACCACATGGCCACAAGACAGCTATTTTTCACGCAGCACTCACAGACGTTAGAAGTAGCTTACAGGTTTGGTTATAGTATTGTGCTGTGTATGTATCTCTTCAGATTAAGAAAAAGGCGTTACTTGGGCCTTCAGTTACTGCACTTTAGAGTTTGTAAACTCATTTTTCAATGTAAAAGAGCTCCTGAATCATATCTAAAAAGAGTAGATTAAATAAACGTGTCTCAAGATCCTTACATTTATCTTTATGAACATATATAGCCAGATAGTAAACATATTTGTCTCTAAACCAAGTGTTTCAAGGACCTTGACCCAGAGATTTCATCTGCCAAGAACTTAATCAAGTGTGCCATGAAACACACGGCTAAGCATCTGCTCGTTGTTGCTTCAGTCATCACTGGCAAACGCATGAGAAGAACCACAACAACATGAGAGAGTCAGGGTCAGAAAGATAGACTTAGGGGACATAAAGCATTGAGACATTGGTATGTAACAAGATCTGACCTTTAAGAGCTACTGCGTTTGATGTTAAGACAAGCATATCTACAACGAAGATCACAGAAACTGGAAACTCCCAAACCTGTTACCAGAATTACAACATTATCACATTTTAACAGACCACTATCTACTTTAGTGTCAGTTTAAGAGCTTAGCAAGAGAGCAAAGAGAAGAAGCTATGTCGGTTCATTATGATACAAAGACAAGATTCTGAGAACATGTATATGCAACATACGGGCATAGCAAATAGAAAGATCTTGATGTAACTGGAGAGAAAGATCCCCAAAAGAATCTCTTTTCTTCTGCAAAACATAAACTAACTTATCAAGGGCACAACATACAGAGGTGTGAATATCATCATAAATAAAACCTAGTGTATACCTGGAACCACCGATAGATACAATCTTAGCAGCTAGTGCAAATGATACAACAAATGCAAAATTTGCAGATAAGACATTAACCACAACCTGTTCAAATCATTATATTATATCATGTTAAGAGTTATTAACATCCAAAACCTATACAATTTCAAGGGAAAAATAAGAACCAACCAACCTCTAGAGATGCAAGAACAAAGCTCATGGGCACGCTTGACTCATCATTGGTTCTTAGCAACAGCAAGCTTCTATCTATTAAATTTTGTAAAAGACTCTCCAAAATAAAGAGTACTAGTAAAGTTAGAAAGGCTTTTCGGGTGGCTCTAATACCATATAGTTTAGATGAGCATTTAGCTTAAAACCAATTGGTGATAAATATATTAGCCCATCTATCTTATATCTCTTCCAACTTCCGATGTGTTCTGTAATAAGTACAACATCTGCTATGTATAGTTACAATACAAACCAAAGGAAAGGATACAAGCATCTAGAAGAAGATACGCCAAGACCAACTTCCACAACAGATGCTGCCAAATTGTGAAACCCTCTGAACATCAGATAACAGAGACCAAACACAAAGTAATGTGTCTGATTCAGTAAAAAAAACTCTTTAAACATTCATGAACTCAAATAAAGTCTTTGCCTTTCTTATTTTACCTGAACGTAAACAGTTTCTTGAGCAAACACATTGTAGAGTAAGTGTCTATAAGCCTTTGTTTTGTGAAGAATCAAGTCGATGAATATAATCTGATTAAAAAAACAAAACAAAATCAAATTTTGATGGAAACCCAAGAAGCAGAAGATCATCTAAAGAGAGACCATTAGCTCACACTCGATGTATTCGTCTGCTACTTCGTTGCAATTCTCCTACAAAGATGTAAACTTAACATTCAATTAAGAACCCTAATTTTAGTTTTTTTTTTTCGCAAAAGCTTACGCATTTCATGAGGCGGAAGTTGCCAGGAGAGTACTGAATCAACAATGATTTGACCTTGTGGCCACACTCCACACACCTCTTCTTCTCTCTCGCCATCTCTCGTCTTCTTTCATTTCGAGATCCCTTGTCAGAGTTTGGTCTCTTCATCGCTACTGGGCCTTATATGGGCCGTGGGTTCAATTAAGTTCTTTACTATTTTATGGGTTTCTCTGTAATGGGCAAGGCCTTGTAACTATAGCATAGTAGTAGGCCTTTTGCATTGGATATTCGAGTATAGCGTTTGCGTTAGAATCGGCCTTTGTTTAGTCTCGTTTTGGGCCAAAACCTATGTTTAGTTTTGTACCTTAAAGCTGCTAATCTAAATCTAGATTTGTATAACGGTTTTATGTAAATATTCCTTCATAAGAAAATAAATTTATTGGTTGAAACTTAAAGTTCTAACAAATTTTTAGATAAATCATGATTAAAATATTTTAAAGTTTTTACTAAATGAAACAACTATAATTCTTATTGAATTTCTTTTTGTAAGCTATCAAGTATATTCAGCCTATAATAGCCCTAACATCGTGATAAAGTTAATTATGTAAGTATGGATCTTGGAAGAATTAGTTACTTTATGAAATCCTTGATATACTAAGGTCTAGATTGGTACAACTGTTGATAAAGTAGTAGCAGTATGCTGTAGAAGCAGTATGCTGCAGCAGCTGTATGCTCTTATTAAATTTTTTAATAAATGATTGGTAGAGCATTAACAGTATGCAATTTTAAATTATATAAAAGTTAGTATATAATATATTTAATTTAAAATAATACATATGTATAATATATTAATTTAAATTTTGTTATTAAAATAATGAATCTTATTTAATTATGTAAATTAAATTATATTTTAAAAGTGAATATTTTTTTAATATATAATTTATGTAGGGATATAAAAATTTATTGTGATATTATTAAATAAAAAAATTAATTATATATATTTATTTATTTATATATATTGTAATTATTTATTTACTGGTAGATGAGTAAATCATTTATATACAAAATTATCATAAAAATTTATATATAATATATAATTTATTTATTTCTAAATAATATTGATATGTTTATATTTATAATATATATAAATATACATTATCTTATATTTTGTTATTAAAAATAATGAATGATATGTATAATTATATAAAATATATTATGCTTTATGCTAATACTCTACTAATCACGCCCTAAATCACAAGTCACATGACCAATAAAATGATGAGATGTGGAATGTTTTATCAAAATATAAAAATAAAACTAATTAATAATTTACGTAGTGGTCAAAAATCTGAGCCAAATACAAAATGAAACAACTGTAAAAAAAAAAAAAAACTCTCTAACGATAATGAACTCCACTATCCCTAATTTCATGGGACGATCAAACTGTTTCATTGCCTGTATATATCAAATAACTAACTATATTTTGTATTTGTTCTCTCTCTTTTTCTTAACCATTTTATCTCTTCATCATTTTTGGGGGATTTTGAGTGTAGCAACACAGAGTGTGTGTTACAAAAAGAAAGAGTGAAGCAACAAAGATCGAGATAGCTTTATGACTATTGTTTTATAAATATTATTTTTTATCTGCTTCTCAAAGTAATACTATCTAGTCTTAATGTATAATTTAGCTTGAGGTTTTGTTTACAGACTACCCATAGGAAGAGAAAAGGACAGCATGGCTGGACAATTTTAAAAATGGACAATATAAATACTAAAGTAAATTATTTTGCTCTTTTCTATCGGTTAACATGGAAAATTTTAATGTTCTTGAGTTTTTTTGGTTAATTTTTGAGATATTACAGATATAGAGCAAACAAAAACGTGAAGATGGCATATCAGTAGTGATGTGTGGACGAGATAAGGTAATATTGTTGATAAAGGTAGTTTAGCTTATTGTTAATTGATATATATATATATATATATATATATAGCTTATTGTTAATTGATATATATATATAGCTTATTGTTGCTATAAGTTGCTATAATCTGCACAGACCGTATGTCTGGAGAATATTTGTATGGTGGATGGTTCTTGGACCGCCATGGATCAGTATAGTGGATACGGTTGGGTGTGGAAGAGCGAGAAGGAAAAGACTGAGCTACTGGGGTCGCGCAATCTGAGCAGACGGGAGACAGCGCTTCATTCGGAATTAGAAGCTCTAAGATGGGCAATGAAATGCATGCTCCAATATTCTTCTTGTCAGAGGTTCGGCACTGATTGCAAGGACATTATCGCGATGATAACAGAGCCACATGACTGGTTGAGCTTCGCTACAGAACTTGAAGCGATTCAAACACTGCTGATCTGCTTTCCTGACTTTGAGATTTGTCACATCCCGAGAACCCACAATGGGACTGCAGATGGATTAGCTAGGAATGCTCGTTCTTTCCATAGAGATATTTGTTTTGTTGGTTGTTTTATTCCGGTTTGGCTTCTCAGACCACCTCATGTTTGAGTAATAGAATGATCTTTTGATGAAAAAAAAAGTTGCTATAATTTTCTAGATACATTATGGAAAATTGTCAAAAATACCATTTTCTTACCACTTTTCAAAAATACTTTAATCACTTTTACCTTTGTTTTTTAAGAAAAAAAACACACTTATAATATGTGGGTTAATTAATCTAAGACTTAGGGTATAGAGTTAAGGGGTGGTGTAGGGTGGGAGTAGGGTTTAGGAATATAAAATTTAGGATTCTAATTAATTTTAAAAAAATTTGCCCCTTAAAAAAGTAGTATTTTTGAAAATGTCTCTTTAATAAATGTAAAAATGAAAAGTGGTATAAGAAAAAGTGGTATTTTTGAAAATTTTCCATATATTATTCACAATCCATGGCTTTGCAAATACAGATTAACACTGCTTAGTATATCTTGGCATCGAGGAACAGTGAGAGACAATTTATGTGATGTTTTGAATGAAAAAATATAGTATTAACCACTAGGGATTTCACATGCGGCCCTCAGCGCCCCAGACCACTAGCGTAACCAGGAGTCCTTAAGTGGAGGCTTAAAAATCCTGTAATGGCGTGGGCTTCGGCCCGGTGGACTAGTCGATCACGCTTAGTGGTCGGAGACTAGGTTAGCAAAAAAAAAAAAAAAAACAGTATTAATGCATATTTAAATTAAGGAGTTTTTTACCCGTACGTACGGGCCCAAGTACTAGTAGTAATTATTTATGTACCATATTAGAAGATGAACAAGAAGATGAAAAGGGAAAGTTTGTTACAAATGAGAAGAATATTTTATTTCCTGTTAACCGTATACAATGTACATGATATGCCTTTTATACTGGTTTACATCACAAACCAGTTCACATTAAACCAATCTTATTTCTCGATTTATCCTTCTATACTCTAATACCCTCCCCTCAAGAAGGAAGACACAAGCTGTGGATACAAATCTTGCTAACAATAGACTTAAAGATTGCAGGCTGTACAAAAAGTAATGTACCAGAAGTCGCTGATATCTTCAAGTTAGGTTCCATGGGAAGAGATAATGGCTTACATCCCAAGTAACCCGCTTCTTCCAGGAGTTCAAGAGTATACTTCCTTTGGTTTAGTGAAATACCCGTAGAGTTACGAGCTATTTCAAAACCCAAAAAATATTTCGCCGGTCCCAGATCACGTAGTTTGAATGGAGCCTTAAGAAGGTCCTTGAACTTGAGAACAACAGAGTCATCATTTCCAACAATTAAGATGTCGTCAACGTAAACAAGAACTGCTATGAACATTGTATCAATGTACTTGATAAACAATGAGTGATCCGAGTGTGTTTGTGTGAATCCATCGCCAAGAATCACACTGGAAAGTTTCTGATTCCATTGGCGAGACTCTTGTTTGAGGCCATACAAGGACTTATGAAGTTTACAGACAGAGCCTGGAGGACATTTCTTGCCTGTGATTTCTTCATATCCTGGTGGTAACCGCATATAGATTTCTTCATCCAAGTCTCCATTGAGAAATGCATTACTTATATCCAGTTGAGTAATAGACCAATCTTTAGCTGCTGCAATACTCAGAAGAAGAAGCAGTGTACCAATCTTGGCCACAGGGGAGAAAGTATCTAAGTAGTCTAACCCTTCAAGCTGTGTATAACCTTTTGCCACGAGCCGTGATTTGTGTCGCTCAATGGTGCCATCAGGATTATACTTAATGGTATGAATCCATTTGCAACCAATTGGGTGCTTCTCTTGTGGCAATGTACACACAGTCCAAGTACCAGTAGCTTCTAGAGAATCCATTTCAGCTTGCATGGCAAGTTTGAACTCTTTAGATAGAACAGCTTCCGCATAGGCCTGAGGGAGTTTATGAGTGGTGATGGATAAGACAAACTGTTTGTGATCTGTGTCAAACTTGTCATAGCAAAGAAAAGAAGAAATGGGGTATGTAGTAGTATGGGTAGGATGAATATACGGGTCTGAAGAATGATCTAAAAGATAACAATGATACTTATCAAGATATGCTGGTGCTTTTGTCTGCCTTTTAGACCTTGTTTCAGTTATAGAGACCCCTGATGGTACTACTGGAATAGACACATCAATTGGAATTGTTCTAGCCTCAGACATATCAGGATCCGTTGGAATATAACGAATATCATGAGTATCATTGGCAGGTGTTGAAACAGAATCAGTAGGGTGATTATCAACAAAAACAGATGAAGGTAAGTCAGAACCAAGATCAAAGAAAGCAGGAAAGGAAGAGTCAGGAACTGGTAAAGGAAAAACATCTTGATCAAAGAAAGCTTATTCTACGTCCAGAGAATGAGTGTTGTTTGCAAAAGGAAAGACTGACTCATGAAAGGTTACATTTCGAGTGATAATGATTTTATTTGAAACAATGTCTAATACTCGATAACCTTTATAACCATGGGATATCCTAGGAAACCAGCTGGTATGGCTCTAGGAGTGAACTTATGTCTATCCTTTTGTAAAGTGGAGTAGTAACATAGGCAACCAAACACACGTAAATGATCATAAGAAGGTGATTGTTTTGTGAGAATTTCAAATGGTGATTTGTCATCTAAGAGTGGAGAAGGTGTTATATTGATTAGATAGATAGCCGTTTGAACACATTCGCCCCAATAGATCAAAGGTATTTTAGACCGAAAAAGAATGGCCCTAGCAACGTTTAAAATGTGTTGATGTTTCATTTCCACAACTGAATTTTGTTGAGGGGTATAGGGACAAGAAAAATAATGTTCAATTCCATGTTCTTTGCAAATCGAGTCGAAAACTAACTCAGGAGCATTGTCAGATCTAATGGCTTTAACATGAGCATTGTATTGAGTTTTGACAAGCTTTAAAAATTCAGGAAACACATTAAGAACATAGTTTTTATTTTTCAGAAGGTAAATCCAAGTCACACGAGTACAATCATCTACAATGGTAAAAAAATATTTGTATCCATCATGAGTTGGAGTCTGAAAAGGACCCCAAACATCAAGATGAATCAAATCGAAAGGAGATTTTGACATGTGAGGATTAGAAGGAAAGGACATACGTTTTTGCTTAGCTAAAGGACACACTATACAAGGACTAGTATGATCAACCTTGCAAGAAGATAAACGTAAAAACTTTGAAAGAAGTTGAATTTTGTGAAAAGATGGATGTCCTAATCTTTGGTGCCATATGTCTAATGAAACTTGAAAAAACGAATGCACATGTGTAGAATGTTGAGATTCCAGGACATAAAGATTGCGTTGGAGGTTACCCTTCCCAAACATGTAGTCCTGAATATGCTCCTAATCAGAAAAAGGGTTTTCAGGAAAAATATGACACGCATTGGGATGAAAACAGGACAGCAATAGTACTATTCTTGGTCAAGGCACTAATACTAAGAAGATGGAATTTGAATTGAGGGATATATAAGACATCCTTAAGAGTGAGTGTAGACGATATGATGACATTACGAGAGATAGTAACAGAAATGCAAGTACCATCAGGAAGAGTTACACTAGTATCACTAATGGACTTAGTGTTATGAAACAAAGTCAAGCCAGCACAAACTTGACAACTAGCACCAATATCAATAATCCAAGCATCATTAGTAAAATTAAGGCCATTCTTCATTCCTGCAGAAACAAAATGAGAGGGATTCGTGATACCTGGTGGTGGTTGATCATGGTATTTGTGAGGAAGAAGATGAGGTTGTGGTTTAGATGTAGAAGCTGCTCCATCATAGAGACAAATCTTACTGCCAGCTATGTGAGAAACTTTGTCATTGATGTTGGTAGTACTCAAGACACTTAGAAGCTGATGAACTTGTTCAGATGTAACTGTTCCCAAGCAAGCACCTTGTTGATTATGCATAGAGATACCACCTGAGTCTTGAATAACCAAATTAGCAACATTTTCTTTCTTCGGCGGCCATGTATGTTGTGTTTTAGACGACTGTTGATGTGCCTTTGTGTAGTTACTCAAAGACTTATAACCCTGAGGATACCCATGTAGCTTGTAGCATCGATTGACTGTGTGACGAGGCAAGCCACAATGAGAACATATAGGACGATTTTTGTTCTTTGCATAACCATTAGTATATGCAGCCAGGATGGAATCATCATGATGAGGATTCTGAGAAACGTTGAATGCCACTGCACTAGTACTCTTTAAGGATCTTTGACGTTCTTCTTGTAAAATTATGTTGAAGACTTTGGGTATATTCGGCTTAGGCTCCATCATCAAAATCTGTCCTCTTGTTGCTGTAAACGTATCATTGAGTCCTGTTAAAAATTTCAGTATCTTATCTTGTTATTCTCGTTACACAATCCTCTTGAGACTAGAACAATCAGGACGGTTACAACATAAGGTATAAGGACTTTCATGATTCTTTAGCTCCTCCCAAAGTTGCTTCAATCTTGTATAGTAATCACTAATAGTCTGTGAACCTTGGACTTCTGCAAATATTTGCTGTTTGATCTCATCATTACGCGGCCCGTCACTTTGTTTAAACTGATCATGTATGTCAGCCACATCTGTCTTGCAGTATCAAGGTACATGATGCTCTTAGCAATTGATTTATCCACGGCATTCACAATCCAAGTGCACACAATATTATTGCATCTTGACCACAAAGCAAAATCAGGATGTCCCTCAGTCAGTTCCGGATAAGATCCATCTACAAACACAGCTTTGTTTCTAGCTCCTAAAGCCATAAACATAGATCTACGCCAAGTGTTAAAGTTCCCTAAACCAGCTAGTTTCTCAGATACAAGAGATATACCAGCATGATCCGCACTGTGAACGTACAAGGGATTGGAATTTGGATCCTGAAGAGAAGCCATTTGATCCAGTCTTGGATTCACTCGAGCTGATGATGGTGTCGAATTAGGATCAACTGCGTTGGCATACGTCGTTGGCATATTACGAAATGAAGATGAAGATGAATCTAGAATCGAGGTAACTCGTAATCAGCAGCTATGTAGCAATCACCAAAGAGATCGAAGGATGGATAGAGCGATAATCACGGAAATGTAGTGATAAATCGCAAATATTTCAAGAATCAATGAGTTAACGAAGACGACGATGGAAATCGCAAGACTCATGACACCGAAGCTCGAAAGGAAGATGATTGAGCTCAAATCGGAAAGATTGAAGCTCAAATTGACGGAAAATGAACGGGAAAATGCGGAATTTTACCGCTCTGATACCATATTAGAAGATGAACAAGAAGATGGAAAGAAAAAGTTTGTTACAGATGAGAAGAATGTTATATTTCCTGTTAACCGTATACAATGTACATGATATGCCTTTTATACTGGTTTACATCACAAACCAGTTCACATTAAACCAATCTTATTTCTCGGTTTATCCTTCTATACTTTTTCGGTTTATCCTTCTATACTCTAATATACCACTTTTTAGATTTTATGCAATTCAGGTGTACAAATGCCTTTTGATAGGCATATTGGTTTGGTTAATTCAGGTTTATTTAGTTCAATTAGTTTGGTTAGTCTCATAATTTGGATTTTAAAAACTATAAAATAGTATTTTAGATTAAGAATAATTTTTTTAATAAAAAATTAATTTATAATTTGGATATCAAATGTTTACAAATTTACTTTTATGAAAATAAACCAAAATTTATTTTTATTCGTTCAAATTCAGTTGCTTAAATTAGCAAAAAAATATTATTTAAATTTTAAATATATTTTTATAAATGTGATATAAATTTTCATGTATTAGTTAATACTAAACCAAACTGATGCTGGCCAGTTTAATTTAATTAACCGAACTAAAAAAACTTCAAGAACTTTGGTTCTTATAATAACCTCTTTCTTTTAGAGCAGTGTCGACATAACATTCGATCTCGTCTATTTCACAACAACTATGGTGAGAAAATTCAAAATAAACTTATTATCAGAAATATTTTAGATTTTAAATGGATATATATATCCACTTGATTATTAATTGGTTTGAAAGTCTGGATTAATCAGTACTATTAAAACAAAATCATTTATGCTTTAATTATCTTTTAATGAAAATATAAATTTGTCGAAAATACTCCTATTTTTAACAAAATATTCTTAGTTCTCATTAATGGCGTTTAGTCTTTTGGTTTTGAGTTTATAATTAGAAATGTATCCTAATAAATCATAGATTTTGTTCGAGATTGGTGAATAGGCTATGTGACGGGTGTGTATGGTTGAGAAATCGAGTCAGTATCCACGGATCTCACTCTTTAGACCCGCTGCAGGCGGATGCAAATCAATTAAGTTTCAAAATTTTGAATCACGGGTCTAAGTGCGATTTAAATTTGTTTTATGTGGGAAATATGCGGGTTATCTTAATTTAAACCGCAAGTAAGATTTTGTTAGAATAAAATAGTAAATATTTAAAATTAAAAATATGATTTAATTGGTAGAATAATATTTTGTTTGATGGTACATTTTATTGAAATGATCTAGTGTATATGTGCTGAGAAAAACACCATTTATAAAAACTTTAGGTATATTTTAAACTCAATAACATTTTATTTAAATTACACCTGAACTACAAGTTAGTTTTATTATGTATATATTTTAATATAATATATTATTAATTTAAAAATAATGATTCAAAAATTTTAGACCTTTTATAATAAAATATAAAATATCTAAAAAAAAAAATTTGGTCAAAAAAATATCTAAAATTTAACAATATGATTTAAATGGTAGAGTAATATCATATATGATGGAACATTTTACTTAAATGAGCTAATGTATAAGTAATAACCAAAACATAATTACTGAAAACTATAAGTATAGCTTTAAACTTAAAGGTGTTTTATGTAATAACACATCAACTAAAACTATTTTTTTTTGCATACTAATTTTTAATCGAGTACTATTTTTGTACTCGTGCATCCGTGGGATGTAATATCAATAAATTTATTTAACATTTATATTTTTGTTCAATAGATTTAATAGTATTGATATTTAATTATATGTAAAACAATTCTTGTTAAATTCTTGGTGAATCTTCTCACCAGCTTTGACTTATGGGTGGGGACTTCAAAAAAACACGAAAGTTCCCTAAATAATTTCTTACGGAAAACTTGTTTCACAAATTCGTTCGGAGTTCCTAACGATTTCTCGAAAAATTAGTCTGTCGTTAAATTTCCAAAGAAATCCTAAAGAAAAAAATTATATGTTAGCTAATCGTTGTAATTTGTAACGTATTCCCAACATATTTTAAACCGCTATAGCGCCGTTTGAAGTTCAAAATTCTTGATGGGTTTCCCACAAAACAATTTTTTGTTGGGAATCTATGAGAATTCTTTCGGGAAATTGCTCAAATTTATTTAGAAATAATATTTTTTCTCAATTATTTTCATTCGTTAATGGATAATCGTTATATGAATTTAAATAGATTTTTTTTACAGATGAATACACACAAGGTATTAATAAATTTAAGGAGTTACCTCAACGATAACCAAAAGCAACAACAAATGGTACATTAAAATTTTCATGCTCTACTTGTAAAACTAATAGAAATGTTAAGAATATAGAAGGTTGGAAGCATTTATATAAGGGCTTATGCCGGGTCACGAGATTTGGTATCTTCATGGAGAATGAAATTGAATTATGGTGGTACAATTGGACCTCATACCATGGATTGGTTAGATAAACCTACCAAGGATGTCGATTATGGTATAGGTGTTGTTCAGATGGTACATGATGTATATAGAACAAATTTACAGTCGATTGTAAAGGAAGGAGATAGACGAGTAGAACTCAATTTAAAAGTTACGAGATTTTTTTTATATGTTAGATGAAGCTAACAGCTATTGTATAAAATATGTAAAGATGATCATTCACCTTTATCATTTGCAAATAGATTAATTGTGATAAAGACACATTACAATGTGTGAATGCGATTAATAATTTTATAAGAAATGATATGCCTGAGAATAATCTAGGCGAAACTGGAAAAAGTCTTAGTCGGAAACCAATTTCAATAACCGGCGTAACGAGCGTGGCAGGAAAAGGATTTATATCCACGTCTTGGAGTCCACTGTTTACCTTCCCGAAAACTTCATCTAGTAAATTTTTAAATGATTTATTTTATCATTATCTAAGAGCATCTCCAAAAAGGAATTCTATTTTGAAGTTTCTCAAACTCTATATTTGAAGTTTCAAAGTGTTCTTCTCCAAAAGCAAAACTTCAAAACTAACTTCAAAATTATTTGTATTTTACACTATGGTCCTTATATTTATTTTAGTTAATGAAAATTCATAAAACTTTTATAAATAACTAACACATATATAAAAAATTACAACAATATTAATTAATAAAACTTTAAATTAAAATATAAAACTAGAAATAGAAATACATAATTAAACATTAAACTATAAATAAAATATTACATTATTCCATAAGATTATTTCCGTAATGCTCCCATATGTGATCAACTAGTGCATTTCGAAGATTTGAGAGCTTCCGAGGCAAATTTACCAGATTATTAGTATTGTTGTAATATCTAAATTTCTATAATAATTATGTCTTTATGTACCCTTTTTAAAAAGTTTTTAATTCAGTATGTTTTATAATATTCTTGTTGTCTAATTCTACTTTTAAAATACTATAAAACTTATTTTAATTTTTTAAAAATTTATGGGTAAAGTTTAATTTATAGATTTGAATTTGAATATTTGTGAGATAAATTTTTTAAAGATTAAAATGATAAATAAGAAAATACTTAAGAATAAAAAATAAGATATGTAAATGTAAGGACCAAATTGCAAATAAAAAGATGAAACTTCAAATTTGAAGTTTTGAAGTTTCTTTTTGGAGAGCCAAAAACTCTATATTTGAAGTTATAAAATGTCTTTTGGAAATGCTCTAATAAGCTATATTTTTTAGATTGCCGAAATGACGGTAACCCCATCAATGAATTAATGTTGTTTAATTTGACGTACAACAACAATTAGATAGGCCAAATTCAAGATCTGGTAATGAACTATGTCATCCAACGGGTCCAATCCCAAGTAGAAAACATCATTGTTTCTCAAGCTTCTTCACAGATGAAAGATAGATCTTCTACTTCCTCCGACATCTTAACTCGGGAACAAATGAACAACCTTGTTCTTGAGGTATGTTTTCAAATATTTAATTCAACATATGCCTCTAATATGATTATAATTTAAATTCATTTTTTTCTCGCAGGTCGAAAAAGAATATTCGTTATGAC
The DNA here is from genome assembly GCA_905132765.1 of Moricandia arvensis. Classification (NCBI taxonomy): domain Eukaryota; kingdom Viridiplantae; phylum Streptophyta; class Magnoliopsida; order Brassicales; family Brassicaceae; genus Moricandia; species Moricandia arvensis. The sequence goes on along the minus strand of CAJHQP010000627.1, from coordinate 117,280 downwards.
GGGCTAGGTCATCCAACTCAAGCATCATCTGTTCCATTGACGATTCAGTGTCCAGACATTGTTGATCTTTTTTTTGTTAAACCGGGTATCCGGGCCCCGTAGGACACCCGACTAGCGCCATCCACCGCCCCCACAATCTGAACCACTAAGGGCCCGGAGGGTTTTTACGGCAGCGGCGGCTTCCCGGTGGCCCGGAGGGACCATGTGAATACTCCGGTGGCCAACGCGAATCAAACCTGCGGGGAGCGTATCGGATCTGGTCCTCAACTCGCCTCTAGACATTTTAAAAAACTGTTTTGGGTAAACTTTTTATAGTGAAACAGATCAAAAACAAGGATGAACAGGTTGAGGCGTTGGGAATCCAAAATGCTACCATTATTAACTAAAACGCAACGATCCTGACCCGATTGAGTGAAAACTAGAGCCAAATGTCAAAAGGTCGAAGATCCTAGAGATGATGAAACAGAATTTGGCCCCGACTTCCAGATCTTTCTTTTTACTGAAAAAAATTTATAGTTAGTTTTTCTTTTATGAAATTTTTATGTATTAGTATATTAATTAATCTTATTTATGATTTTCGATTATAAATTTAAATTATGTATTTTAATTAATTTAAAATTAATTAAAATTAAATTTTGGCAAGTATTTTAAAAATTTATTTTCCACATTCCCAAAGAAAAGTTTTGTAGGAAAAAGTGTCGGGAATTCATCCGAAATTTTTCGACGGACTCAAAGTCGTCAGGAATTTTTCTGAATGACACAATGTCATCGGGATTTTCCCAACAACATATGTCTGTCCGAAAACCCATTTTGACAATGTGTCTGCCAGGAAAAAAAATCCGTTAACTTTGTCTATGTCGTGAGTATTTTTGACGACCATTATCTGTCGGGAATTTTCAATTTTACTGATGAATTCCCTACGATCTTTCTTTAGGGACATTTTATCGGAAATTCATCGGAAGTGTTCCAAAAAAAATCTCAACCTTTTTTTCTCGATGAGATAGACCCGATGTAATGAGTTCGCCGGAAAAGACTGTTTCAGATGGATTTCTCTATCGGAAATAGCATGTTTTTTGTAGTGGAGTGGCGTTTCTTCCTGTTTTCTTACTCATTCTCTCGGAAATCCATTGGCGGTTCTTCTTCTCTTTGTGATCCATTGGTGATTCGTTTGCATGCTTCCACAATCCTCATATTATAGTATGGTTTAATCACAAACATCAGGATGAGTGTAAGTTTTCATCATATCCAAAGCCAGTCCTGAACCTTATGAGATGAAATATTGGCCCATCTTTTTTTGTCTATAACCTTCAAAATATTAGTGGTTAAAATGTATATATCGTTTGGCTTTCAAATATTGGCTTGCAAGTGTTTTATCAATAAGCTGTGTCACCAGAAGCATCCTAGGAGCAAGAGCTGAAGCAGACGTTCTTGCTAAGGTCCAAAGGTATCACATGTGGTCGACCAAGTCAGTTCTATTGTTTTCCTTAACTCCGCTAGTTATAGTAGGAGTGTAAGATGGCTAGTTGCTTACGTCTTAGAGCAAGATTATTGGGGGATCCTTGCTCTTGGATCCTTAATACACATATATGTATATGTATATATTATATATGCGTATATAATTGCGAGTTAAGGATTTCACGGAAACTCAAACCGAAAGTTCCTTAATTAAGAACTTTCGATTTAAATTTTCGTGAAATCCTTAATCCGTAATTATATACGCATATATAATATATACGTATACATATATGTGTATTAAGGATCCAAAAGCAAGGACCCCCAATAATCTTGCTCTTATAAACTAGTGTGATTGCATATCTTCTTAGTTGGTTTGTTTATATTGACCTTTTGTCGACCAATGCCTTGAATTTATATCAAATGCAATCGTACGTGTGATATTTATTTAGGCATAGACTAATTATTACATGAATCACATGCAAGAGCATGATTAAGGGAAGTTTTTTTTTCAAAAATATAATAATAATATAGAAAACTAAAATATATATATATGAAAAAAAAAGAATTTTTCAGCTGTCATTTTGCATTGGCGTAACTATGGTTTAAGTAACAAAATTTAATCAAATAAATAATATCAATGTCTAGGCAAACGTCTTGGAGATACTTTAATCGTAATAGATAATAATTGTTGGTGTTTATATTAATCTTCTTTCTTAACCGATTTTTTAAATATAAAATCTCCAGGACTGGTTTATTCTCTCACTTATCCTGAATAAGATACCGAAAGTCAAAAGCAGATGTCCATATTATTATTTTTTTGTAAAATCACCAATTCAAATCATATTTAATAATATATATAATGTAAAAGGCTTTCAGGTACCTTTGCTTAATCTTACGTGTGTAGATTACTTTTCATCACTTCTCTTTACACTGGATTTGACAATTGACATGACATGTGTGATTAGTGATCATGTGGCCAAATTGTCATAATAAATACATTGACCTGAAGCTCATATTCCCTTAATAAATACATTGACCTGAAGCTCATATTCCCTTAATAAATACATTGACCTGAAGCTCATATTTCCGTAGCTTAGTCCAGATTCCGAGCGTGACACGAAATTGATATGTCGGTTACCTACTAAATCACTCACGTGTGTGTTTTTTTTTGTTTTTTTGTTTAACCCGTGGGTATTTCGGGCTGAGGCCTAGATTAATCCCCAAGGAGAGGTGCAGCTCACAGATGAACCCTTTTTCTGGATATTCAAATGGGCCGAATCATTAGTCCATATCCGCGTGGTCACAAGTCAGGGTAATCTGAGTGACAACGGATTCGAACTCAGGTCCCTTAGGGATTCATGAAACGCCATGTACCACCCGACCACTGACTTGTGGTTATGTTTTTTCCAAACGTAGTTTTGGTTACTTGAAAGATTCAGATTGTGTTTGATACTAGTTTTGAATTAGGGAAATTGGATTGTATGACCATAAAAAACATATAACTCATTATCTAACTAATTTCCCTAACGTTTATATACACGGTGTTACTTTTCTATAATAATATTGTATTGTCCTTTTTTCCAACCGGTGAAACCTGCAGAAAAATAAAAATAAAAATTCATAATTAAAATAATATCTTCGGTAACTCTCCTCCATACGTGGTTTCTTCTTATTCTTTTATGTGGAATAACTGTAGCCAACTATTGGCCATTTATTATATGAAATACATCAGTGTTTCTCCCATCCGCACACGTCAGCTTATATATCCCACAGTTAAACCTGTAGAAGTACATATTTCATGTTTCTATTTCATCCAAAATACATAGAATGGAAAATCAACTTTTTTGATTAGAGTTTATATTCTTTTGTTGGGTTTAGTGATTACTTGATTGGATTTAGTTTTGGGGATGATTGGGGTTGATATTGGGGTAACCATACCACGTTCCATAAAGCCATAAGCATAGCAACATTTGAGAAAGATGGTAGATTGTCTTTAGATTGCAACTACAATTTACTTTATCTATTCTATATGCCTCATATAAAATAGAAATTAATTTGTCTCACATTTCAAAATTTAAGTAATTAATGGAATATGTGAGTTGACATTAGATTAGGATTTATATTTCTGTGTAGGGTATAGTGATTAGTGGTTAGGATTTAGTTTATATTCATGTGGTCGGTTTAGGGAGGAGTTTATGTTTAGCTTATGGAAATCTAGGGTTTACATTCGATTAGTGTTTACATTTCCATGTAGGATTTAATGCTTATTTGATAGGGTTCAGTGATTACTTGATAAGGTTTGAGAAAGATGGTAGATTGTCTTTAGATTGCAACTACATTTTTTACCTTTTCTATTATATATGTAGTATGTAGAATGGAAATGAATTTGTCTGGCATTTCAAAATTTGGGGTTAGTTTATGGAAGATTTGAGTTGACATTGGATTAAGGTTTACATTTCTGTGTAGGGTTTAGTGCTTAGTTGATAGGATTCAGTTTATATACGCTTGGGGTTGCTAGTTAGGTAGCATGACAGTACGTATGTGTTGAACTTTCGTTCTTGATCTATACTATTTTGCTATATAGAATACTCAGTTTGATTCTTCGTTACATTAACATTTGTTTTGAAACACGTATACCTATTATCTACTCATCTAGTTGCAAACTCTTGTATCATATGTGTTAAATATAGATGCACTATGTATTATGTTATTTATTTTATTTCATTATATTTGGGTTTAAATTTTATATTTAGATTTAGATTTTATATTTGGATTTATGTTTTAGTAATTAGGGTTTAAGGTTTAGTATTTAAGGGTTAAGGATATGATTGATTATAATCCTATACTATTTTGAGGATATGGAATAGAACACCCGGTACATATATATATGATCAGTAAACGTATACGTGGACGGCTTTTCCTTCTTTCATGTGCAATCATTTTCAGCTGTTCTTGATCTTACGTTCTATCGGTTACGTTATTCTCTTCACATATTTACCTGATACTTATAGAGAGAAAAGATAGAACCGGGTACTTTGTGATATAAATGTTAGAAATTACATTATGTCAAAATCAATGACATTTACCTAATTTACACTTAATATATAGCTATTTGGCAAATTCTCCCTTTGAATTATGCTATCTGTGTACTGTGTTTTCTCTACGTTTATAACTCGATCTATGGCAGCGTTAGTAATTTATTAAGAGCTCTTTTGTGCTTCTAAATTTTTAGTCGTAACAGATAATAATCGTTGGTGTTTAATATTCTTTCTTAACCGATTTTTTAAATATAAAATCTCGAGAAACCGGTTTTGATTAATTTAGATATATAGGGTGAACCGGTGAAGATAGAGAAGGACTGGTTTATTCTCTTATTATCCTGGATAAGATACTGAAAGTTAAAAGCAGATGTCCATTATTTTTTTAATTAAATCTTGACCTAATCAAATCATATTTAATAATACATATATATATATATATATATATATATATATAATGTAAAAGGCCTTGAGGCACCTTTGCTTAGTCTTAATATTGTATAGATTACTTTTCAGCACTTCTCTTACACTAGATTTGAGATTATTAAATTTCACTTTTATAAGGAAAAAAAAGTTGTTGAGTAAATAGAATATTAGTTGATTTCTTCTTACCAAATCATAAAGGAAAACTAAATTATTTTCATTTAATTTAATAGTAACCAACATAAATAAAAATGACTAGAACTGGTAGATAACGAACCAGTCAAAACCTTAATCTGAGTGATGTAGTAGGTATAATTCTTTACGCGTATTACCAAAAAAAAGCATAATTCTTTACGCGTATTACCAAAAAAAAGCATAATTCTTTACATATCATGATGTAAACCTTTTCTATTGATGTAAACCTTATTGACGTAATTATATTACAAAAATTGAAACTCGGAAAGAAAATAAGAACAAACACAAGTAATTTGTTACAATTCATGTGAATATTTGACACACTATGCTTACTATCTTTTTAAAAATAATAATTCATATTCATATATAAAAATGCAATTTCGGTTACATACAAACATTTTTTTTTGCTAAGAACGTTAAATACGTACATACAAACATATATATATATATATATATATATATATATATATATATATATATAGCTCACCTAATGCACGTATATGGAAAGTCATGGTTAATTTTCTATCCAGTGTATCGAGTTATCTAACATACTAATATATAGATGCAAATATATATATTTGAAAATTTAATGGCAACTATATTTTAGTATAGTTCAAACTTATTATTTAAATGCAAAGTATACATTGCTATAATTTGATTCCGTGGCTAGAAAAACTAAAGCTTACTATTTTAAAATACAACTTTTTGATGTAAGATATCTCTATGACACAGGATAACTAAAATTCGTCTCGTGTTGAAGATCGGGAATTCGGCCAAAAAAAACACGAACTTTGCACGAATTGCCAAAATAAACATGAACTTTAGAGCTGACCAAAAAACACCACAAACTTTCATTGACTTTCCAATTAATTCACAATCTTTTCATTGACTTGCCAATTTAGCACGTCGTCAAAAAATTTAACAGAAAAATTTAACATCGAATTGGAATTAAAAACATGAAGTCTCACGGGTTCGAACCCAGGTTGCTTAGATCAAACGGCGAAATCTTTTACCACTGGGCTACGGGCATTTTCAGTGTATTAACTAATACATTTAATTTTATTTAGTACCGATTGAACATAAAAAAATTTCCAAAAAACTTAAAAAGAATTTTAAAATTCTAAAAAATTGGAACAATAAAGAAACTTTTTATAAAATTAATTTTAAAATTAAAAATAAAATTTTATTTTTCTTTCAAAAAATCAAAAATCATCCAAAATTCTCATAATGCTCAAAATATATCCAAAATCATCCAAAATTTAATCATAATGCTAAAAATTGAATAAAATCATCCAAAATTTAATTATACACCCATAAAAATATATCCACATAATGCTCAAAAAATTTCTAAAAACAAAATTCCAAAAAATTTAAAAATTCAAAGAAAATGCAAAAAATAATGGGTGTATAATTAAATTTTGGATGATTTTATTCAATTTTTAGCAATTGCTTAAAAAATCAGAATTTTGGATGATTTTTGATTTTTTAAAAGAAAAATAAAATTTTATTTTTAATTTTAATTTTAAAATTAATTTTATAAAAAGTTTCTTTATTGTTCCAATTTTTTAGAATTTTAAAATTCTTTTTAAGTTTTTTGAAATTTTTTTATGTTCAATCGGTACTAAATAAAATTAAATATATTAGTTAATATGTTGAAAGTGTCCGTAGCCCAGTGGCAAAAGACTTCGATGTTTATTCCAAGTAACCTGGGTTCGAACCCGTGAGACTTCATGTTTTTAATTCCAATTCACGTAAAACGACGTCGTTTCGTCTCATTTGAAAACGACGTCGTTTTACTTAACGCCAACAGTTAACGACGCGTGCTAGATTGGCAAATCAACGAAAAGATTGTGAATTAATTAGAAAGTCAATGAAAGTTTGTGGTGTTTTTTGGTTAGTTCTAAAGTTCATGTTTATTTTGACAATTCGTGTAAAGTTCGTGCTTTTTTAGAACGAATTCTCGTTGAAGATCTGATATGAATATGAATTCAAGAAAAAAATACTAATAAATCTCACACGCAAGTTAGATTGGCTTTTGCAAATACATTAATATTAGAATGATTGTCTGCTTTTAACAATTGAATTGTTTTTCCCCATCACAACGAGCTTCTGTCACACATGCTTTGTTTACACGATAAAAATCTTCAGATAAAAAAAGATCTTACACTTGTTTGAAAGAGACCAGATCATTGAAGTTTGTTATAGTCCTTTTCGAACAATCTGTGATAACTTTTACAACAAAAGTATACTTTAGTATAGTTTTTTTTCACTCAGTTACAAAAAAACTAGAGTTTTTCTTATGCAAACGGCGAACATAAACTAGAATGCGTAAGTAGGAATTCTTACTATTATTATCTTTTGCTAAATGGTTAATATCATTCGAAATTAAAGAGTTTGGATACAAAAGGTGATCCTATAATTTGATTCCTTGGCAAGAAATCCTACTGCTTATTATTTTTAAATATAACTTTTGATTAACTAGAATTCGTCTCGTGTTGAAGTTTGATAAATCAAAGTCCACCCCCGGGTCAGCCTTGACTTCTTTATATTTAGATATGCCTGCAGGTTCTTGGGTTCTGTGATCTTCATTGTAGATATGCTTGTCTTAACATCAAACGCAGTATCTCTTAAAGGTCAGCTCTTGTTATATAGAAATATGTCTCAATGCTTTGTGTCCCTTGAATCTCTCCTGTTGTCGTGGTTCTTCTCATTGAAACACCTGGTAATCGAAGGCTATTTATATGTTCATAAAGATAAACGCAAGCCACTCAATTTTATTCAATACACTCATTTTAGATATATATTACATCCACGCTTTATTGTAATGAAACAGTGCGCAGTAGATAAGTACATGAAAGTAGTAAATAGATTGAAAATTAAAAAACAAGCCATAGAGGTTGATCGATGTGCTTTTGCTGACAGCAGCAGGGTAGTAACTCTCTGCTATTATTAATCAGCCAAGCCATTTGAGCAAGTACTCGTCACAGCTCTCTTGCGTTATGGTTTCTTGATCATCGGTAAACAGAAACTCAACATCCTCGCGGTTAACATGAGCCAATCCACCAAGAAACTCACCATCGTCCACTGGCTCATTCATAACCATTGTGACATCATTCACAGAGAAGTATGATAACCTTTCTTGACCTGCCTGCTCAACCTGATCAAAATTTTAAAAGACGTGGGGTCAAAGTTATAATCTCAAGTCGAGATATCTCAAATATCTTCGTAATATTTGACTCACTTGAGGTGCCGCCGCTCCGGCTGGGTTTGAATCCACGGTAGCCAAAGAGTGGCTTGGTTCAGTAGAGTTGCCACCGGACGGGATGTCTCGAGTGTTGCCTTTATAAAAGAGCTTGTAGAGAACGTAGTCCTGAACAAATTCCAAAGGTTCGCACAGAGTCAAAGCCGGAAACTTTATAAATTAATAATGTTTTACTATAATATTTTATTAATTTATAGGATTATTAATTTGTAAAAAAAAAATATTAGATTTATTAGTTTAAAAAAACTTTTTCTTTGCAAAATAATTTTGTATATCAATTATATTTTATAAATTTGATTTTTCACACTAGTTTTATTTTATTATTTGGTGTATATGAGATACTTATTACAAACTTAACTATAGTTATTAATGATCTTACTATAACTTAAAAGTGATTGTGGAAGGGAGATTGAAAGCAGAAAAATAAAGTTAATGAATGATCGGTAACCTTTTTGAATTATAAATGATTTAAACTCCTTACGTGCAAACTAAATCAACAAACCGCATGTTAATATGTTGATATTTAGTTTGAAAACTTTTTGACTCACGATCTTAAAGTGTTGGAATCTAATTATACAAGTCCACTACAACCATGTTAATACATGTTGAAGGTTGTTACCTGATCAAGAATAGGCAAGATAGTGATTTCATATTCGTGGATAGTCCACGGAGTCCGAACTGCATTGGAAGAGTTACCTTCGTGGTAAATAAGGGTCTTTTTAGTACCTATCACATCATTTTCGACCTTCACTTTCCTATCTTGGCCCGTTGGTTTCCAGAAACCAGATGGAGTAGTCCTCTTCCTTTTAACCTTCTTCGCCGACGTGTACTCTTTGGGAGAGGTGAAATACCATACCTTATCCTTCGATTTAACCAACGAGAAGGCTACCAACATGTTTTTAGATTAGTACCCAAACTAAAAACCAAACAACGTATTACGATATATTAACATAATAACTCACCAGGCAAAGCCGCTGGATCGTAGCTACACATGTTAACCTCTCTAATCGTATTGTTTATCATGCATAAGTTCCCTTGGTTCTTGTTCTTGAGATAATACATTATCAGTTCAACGTCTGTGGGCTCAAACCTAAACCCCGGTGGAGTTGTCTCCATTCGAAAAAAAAAAAAGATCGTGCAACAACAATTTAAAACTTTTTAGCGATGTTCTAGCTTAGAGAGTTAGTTATGTGTACTAACATTGTGTTTGTGGTCTGCTTTATTTATAAGCGTTTCGTTTAGGGCATCGTCATGATGTGAAGTCGACTGTAGAAAATAAATATTAATAGTATATTGAAGCCGACTGCCTTTTATCTCATCGACCACCAATCAGCATCCATCAAGGTGTTTTTCTTTTAACAGCTTTGCAAAAATTAATGGCGAAGTATCGATATATTGATATCATCATAAGGTTTGGTTGCTTTAGACTTGTGAAAACAAGTTGCCATTATAATTAAATGTTTAATGTTAAACTTTAAATGCCTCTTTAAACTACCTATATATAAGTCTAATAACATTTACTAGGAAATAGTATTAAGATTATAGTTTCGATCTACTAATATTGAAGCTGGAATTTACGTGGTTTGAAAACGTTTATTTATGATGATCATGTTATGGTGCCCATCCAGAAGCTGAACCTTTTCCATGAACCGACTCATATACAAAAGTAATACTTTTTATAAAAGCTTAAAATGTAAGAATTTTTTTTCTACCTATTATGTATATTTTAAATGTGAACGTAGTTTTAAAATGTTTGATTAATAATTTTATCAATAATCGTATAATTGTTTGTTCAATAATTAGTTATTTTCTCATTACTTAATATTTGTATAGCACAACTCTAGTTAATACTATTATGATTTTCATAACAGAAATATTATTGAGATAATTTGTATTAATACAATAAAATAAAAATTAAATGTCGTTTACAAAAATGAAAAGAAAATCATAAATCAAAGTCAATCAACATAGATTTTAATTTGCTTATATTCTTGTTTTTTCATGTTGTTCATTCATCTAGCTAGCTATATCTTTCCCATTTGAAGAATATTTTAATTCAAATATTACTATTGCACCCATCGAAGTGTTTGTCTAGATTCATTGAGTTCCTTTATCTCATGCAATTTTGGATTGAATTATGAATTGTGTTTAACGTCAAAATTTCATGGCGAAGTATAGATATATTCATATCACAAGATTCGGTTCTTAGCCTTGTGCAAGTTGCCATTATAATAAGCTGTTTAATGTTAAACTTTAAGTGCCTCTTTAAACTACCTATATAAGTCTAATAACGTTTACTAGAAAATAGTATTAAAATTTTAGTTTCGATCTACTAATAATGAATACGATCAATATACAATTTGTTAATTATTTGTCAAGCCTACCATCTCTGTAAAATCTATTAAAATCTATTTCTTCGTATATTTAATTAACAGTAACTTCCATTATGAGAAACTCCGTTAAATATATCTCTTTAATAATAAATATTAAACCATCATTGACGAACTGTGAAGATGTCTATATTACATAAATTTTATTTTATTATTTTTAATAACCTATAGAGCTGAAATTTATTGTTACACCGTATATTTGATTTTGTTTTTCGATTTCAGTTAGTCTGGATATTTTTTATTAAAATTAAGATTTTAATTTTAAGTTAAAATATTACTAGGTGATATTAGATTATAATTATTTAATTTTGCAATATTAGATTATAAGTATTTTATTTCATAGTATTAGATTATAATATATAACATTGATTATATGAATCTGTTTCATATTTTATAACTATTGCTGAAATGATTTTATAATATTAGTTAGGTTCTGTTTAGTTAAATTATAGATGTTTTTGATTGATTAAAACAAATAGCAAATAAAATATTTAAGTTTCTAATGAATAGATCCATAACTTTTTACAGTAGATTTTTTTGAATGATCATGTTTTGATAGTATATAGGTTCTGGACAAAATGTTGATGCGTCACCTCAATTCTCCGAAATCCACGGCCAATTTTCTTTTCGAGTTCGTCGTTGACAAAAAAAGAAGAAAAGAATCTCAAAAGTGCTTTTATTTTCTTCCACTACGGATGTACTTGAACTTATAGTATAATCAAATGCGACCATATTCATTTTTAAAAATATATGTATACAGTGGATCTTCTCTTATAAAATTGCATTTTTCTTAAGCCACCAAAAAAAAATCTAGCTTAACATCCCTTTTTAATATAAAAATAGGGGTTGGCGTGGGCGTAGTTTTAATGAAAAAAGTAAATATCATTTTTTATATTGGTTTTAACTTACAATTTTTGCTTTAAAATGTCTCGAGATGATTTATAAATTTAAATATGTTAGATATAACCAGGGCCGTGCATGACTAGAAGATAATCAAGCATGTGCCTGGGACCAAAATCGAATTAATATTTCCAAGGGCCAATATTTAGCACAAAAACACCTATAGCTCTACTGGAAAATATCTTTGTATGTGTATGTTTATGTTTATGGTCATGACTTCAAATCTATGTATACACATTATAGATTTTTTCAAACGTTATAGTCAATGGTCCAAAGTTTTTTATATACTTGAGGGCCCAAAATATTCAGGCACAGTCCTGGATATAATTTAGTAATTATATACTTGGAAGAGAAAATTATATGATTTTTAATTAAACTAAAAACTGAATAGAATTAACTTGTATCCTTTTCTGGAATTTTCGTTTACGTATAATTTTTTTTTTGAAAATAGTAAATACATACATGCAATGAGTAATAGTTTACAGCTCTAACTTATAGCCTTTCCGATTTTGTTACCAAAAATAAGGAACATGAAAGAGTCTAATAAGGAACTTTCGTTTGTATGGTATGATAAAGGTCTAAACTTCGAGATCAATATCATTATCGCGGGATCTAAGTCAGTGGTTCACTCACTTTTTCTATTAACAAAAAAAAAGACCTAAACAGAATAATGTAAAAAGGTGTAGATCACAATGGCAAACATAATCTTAGGTTATATATTTATGGATATATTTATGTATTTGAAAATACATGATTTTCAAAATTTTAGGTTATATGCTATTGGATATATTTAAAATATATTAATTTAAAAAATTTAGGTTATATGCTATTGGGTATATTTATGTATTTGAAAATACATGATTTTCAAAAATTTAGGTTATATGCTATTGGATATATTTAAAATACATGAGTTTCAATAGCATATAACCTAAAATTTTGAAAATCATGTATTTTAAATTCATATAGTTAGAGTTATTTAGAATTCTTGCATTTTTGAATTAATTATTATTTTTGTTAGTTTTTTTAACGTAAATTTTCGAAAATATTTTATATGTTAAGTTAACTTATATATAATTTTTTATTTTGTAAGTTTACCATATTTGATATTTATTTATATTCAGTTTTGAAATATTTTTTTTGGTAATACTGGCATTCTTAGAAATAGCAAATTAAAATAATGATTTGGAAAATATGATTAGTGGTTTAAAATTCTATGTTGATGATCTTAGTTGCTTATATTCTCAAGAAATTAATTACTTATAATTAGACTAAGTAATACTTTATGTAATTTAAAGGATATTAGAAAATTCATTTTTTATACATTGTAATTTCATTTTTTATATATTGTAATTTCTTAGATGTTTTTGTTACAATGACTATTTTACCATTAATTTACCATTATAATTTAGTATAAAATGTACCTAGCTTTGTTATATCTAAGAAGACATAATTGCTTTGTTAATATCACGACTTTGCTTTTGATTTTTTCATTTTACTATAATAGTTAGCCATTTTAAGTAACTTATAAAGTGTCAGTATTTATTTTGTTAGTTTAAGTTAAATATAGAATTAAATTTCTTTTTAATTTAATTTTCTGAAAATAATATATTTAAAAAATTAAAACGATGATTTGTCATATTATAAATGGTCGTTCAGTATCCTATGTGCACGCTCTTATAAAATGTCAATATTTATTTTGTTAGTTTAAGTTAAATATGGAATTAAATTTTGTTTTAATTATATTTTTGGAAAATAATATTTTTAAAAATAATAATAAATAGTTACAAAGTATGAAATTTATCTTCTATATGATCCAATTAACTATAGTTTATATTAGTGAAGTTTGTATGAATATATAATGTATTGGAATCAAGATGATTTTATTTTTTAAAAGTTATATTAATATTACTTGCTTTGAACTTAACAATTATCCTATGTGCACGCTCTTATAAAATGTCAATATTTATTTTGTTAGTTTAAGTTAAATATGGAATTAAATTTTGTTTTAATTATATTTTTTGGAAAATAATATTTTTAAAAATAATAATAAATAGTTACAAAGTATTAAATTTATCTTCTATATGATCCAATTAACTATAGTTTATATTAGTGAAGTTTGTATGAATATATAATGAATTGGAATCAATATGATTTTATTTTTTAAAAGTTATATTAATATTACTTGCTTTGAACTTAACAATTATCATCTTTTTCTTTTAATTGAATGTAAATACGACTATATATCTCTATAATATTTGACTTTACATGTACTTAACAAAGTTTTAGACTTAATATGTAATTATTATCTATTAATAGTGTGCACAATTGAACTTATAAGACTTCTGTTAGATATATATAAATATAATTGATATTCTAATATTCAGATTAAAGTTAATAACAACTAATATTTTCAATTTAAATTCTAAGTAGTTTTAGATAAAATAAAATAAAAATAATTATAAAATTTTTACAAGTTTTAAGTAATATTTTCTTTACTGAGATGATAATATAAAGAATCTAGAGTATTAAATTTATCTTTCTTGATCTAATTATTATATTTTACCGTAGTGAAGTTTGTATGACTGTATAATGCATCAAACGGATAATACAAATTTAACATTAGATTCTGGTAAGATAAAGAATTTTTTGAAACAAAATAAATAACGTTTGTTTTGTAGTTTTACATGAATTTTGTAATACCCCTAAACTCTTAAATAATTTGTTAATTGCTTTGTAATTGTTAGTACCAATAAAAAAAAAGTAGATATCCTAGATGGCATATCTGTTGTGATCTTAACATTTTATTTTCATAACTATTAAAAGTTTATAAATTTTGATTTCTGTATTTTGTTAGATATCTTAGATGCCATATGTATATTAAGTTTCTTTATTTATGATGTTTTTAATTTTGTTAATTTACCTTATTTTATATTTATTTCTATTTTATTTTAAATATATAATTTTTAGAAATACTGATATTTTGAAAATAATAAATTAAAAGGTTGTTTTTTCATAATATAATTGGTGGTTTAAATCCAAGGAGGACACCTTTAATAATTTATAAATTCAACTTTTATATAGCATAGAAAGAAAATTTGTTTAGAAATCTTGAAATTTTTTAAATAATAATCAAAATAGTCAATTTGACATTATTTTGGTGCTTTAAAATAATATGTGGACATTGTGAACTTTTTATAACTACAACTTATATATAGCATATGTAATTTGTGAATACTTTTAATAGCATATAGCCTAAATTTTGAATATCATGTGTTACATTTATAAAGCTAGAATTGTTTGAAAGTATTACATTTTTTAAATTATTTAATATTAATATTAGTTGTTTTAAGTCCAAATTCAAAAATTACCATGTATTAAGTTACTTTATTTATACTGTTTTTACTCTTCTTAGTTTAAATAATACTAATGGGTTTTTAAAATTTGAGCATTTAGTTAATGAATAATCTTGATTATTATGATCTAAATCCATGATTTTTTTAGACTGCATTTATAGTTATAAACGCAAAGTCAAAAGACTAAAATGCTATTAATAAAAACTAAAATTGCTTTTGTCAAAGTAATGATATTTTCGACAGATTTACATTTTTCATTAAAGGAGATTTAAAACATAAATAATTTTATTTTAATAGTATTGAGTAATCTAAACTTTCGAACCACTTAATAATCAAGTGGATATATATATATCCTCCTATATATTAATTGAGAAGTCACTTTAGTGGTTTTGTTTACGTGTCAATCACTGGTGAGGTTTTGAAAAGTTGTTAATTTGATTGGTCAATGATTTTTAATTATTTCAATTAGATCTAAAATAAAAGGTAAGTCTATAATCGATTAATATCACTTACCATATAATCTAAATGATATTACAAATAATAATTTATGGTAACTAATTGTCAAAATTATAGAAAGAGTAATAATGTTTGATTAATTCTTTCTTATATTTTTAAACTATATCAAATAATAAATAATTTTTAATAGAAATGAATATAAACAATTTCATATTGTATTAAAAATCCATATTCTTATATATAGAATTATATTGTTATATATAAAGTACTATGATAATTATTAATGTCTTATATATGATTTATAAATCAGTTATAAAGTCTTTTAGAACAAATTCACAAAACTATTTACTATGGCTTCCAAAAGCATTTTATCAGTTCCCCTATATATTAATTGAGAAGTCACTTTAGTGGTTTTGCTTACGTGTCAATCACTGGTAAAGTCTTCAAATATTATTATAATTTAATTGGTCAATGATTTTTAATTATTTTAATTAGATCTAAAATAAAAAGTAAGTCTATAATCAATTAATACTACTTACCATATAATCTAAATGATATTACAAATAATAATTTATGGTAACTAATTGTCAAAATTATAGAAAGAGTAATAATGTTTGATTAATTCTTTCTTATATTTTTAAACTATATAAAATAATAAATAATTTTTAATAGAAATAAATATAAATAATTTCATATTGTATTAAAAATCCATATTCTTATATATAGAGTTATATTCATATATATAAAGTACCACGATAATTATTAATGTCTTATATATGATTTATAAATCAATTATAAAGTTTTTTAGAACAAATTCACAAAATTATTTACCATGGCTTCCAAAAGCATTTTATCAGAATTTTAAAATTGCTTATAAGAGCACATAGAATTATATTTAAAATTAATAATAAATATTTTTTAATAGAAATGAATATAAATAATTTCATATTGTATTAAATCCATATTATTATACATATAATTATATTCATATATACAAAGTACTATAATTATTATTATTGTCTTATATATGATTTATAAATCATTTATAAAGTTTTTAGAACAAATTCACTAAACTATTTACTATGGCTTCCCAAAGCATTTTATCAAAATTTTAAAATTGCTTATAAGAGCACATAAAATAAAAATCAAAATTATATATTAAGCGATAAGTTATTTAAGTGACTTTTACTTACATATCGCTTATTGGTGAAGTCTTAGGAAAATTATTAAAAAAATTTTGGTCGATGATTTTTAATTTTATTTTAACTAGATCCAAAAATAAAAAGTAATATTTGAAATAAGAGGTGTGTAGAGTGTGGCCACAAGGTAAAATCATTTGCACTTGCGTCCAGGATTATATCAATCGGTTCTTCCAGGTATACACTACGTTTTATTTGTGATGATATTCACACCAAAGTCTAGTATGTGTTTTTGCAGATGAAATCTCTGGGTCAAGCAAGGTCATTGAAGCACTTGGTATTAATCTAATAAGGCTATATGTTCATAAAGATAAATGCAAGCATCTCATTTTTATTCAATACACTCTTTTTAGATATTACATCCACGCTTTATTGTAATGAAGCAGTGCGCAGTAGATAAGTACATGAAAGTAATAAATAGATTGAAAAAAACAAGCCATAGAGGTTGATGTGCTTTGTCGACAGCAGCAGAGTAGTCTCTCTGCTATTATTAATCAATAAAGCCAGTTATGGGTTATGTGCATGTACTCGTCACAGCTCTCTTGCGTTATGGGTTCTTGATCATCAGTGAACAGAAACTCAACATACTCGCGGTTAACATGCGCTAATGCACCAAGAAACTCACCATTGTCTGGTAACTGCCCGCTAGGGTTGTTCATAATCATTGTGACATCATTTACAGAGAAGTATGCTAAGCTTTCTTGAGTAGTGGGCAACGTCCATTATTTTGTTGAGTAATTAGGGTCCCTAACCAACACCAAATCACAAATTACTATTTTCTATTTTACCCTTAATCATTTTGCCATTGTGTTTTTATTTAATATTAACAGTTTACAAAATAATTATTCTAACTTTTATATGCATATAAAAAGCTAGATTTGTTTATATGACATGTTTTGAATTTTTAAAACAAACAATATATTTATAACTCGTTTCTTTAATTATTTAGATATTTATATTGTGTGTACATACATGTAAATAAAACAGATAGCTTTTACTATTAAGAATTTATTTAGTCAATATTTATTATCTGTTACAATTTTTGTTGTTGACAAAAAGAAAAGGGAAAAAAAACAATATTCTTAAAACAAAACGAAAAGGGAAAAAAGAAACAATTTTCTTAAAAGCACAAGCATGATGAAAATATGGGAGATCTATAAACATAATCTTAAAAGCACAAGCATGATGAGGTGGGAAAAAGATGGCGTTGAAACCCTGTTCTTTTTTGGGAGCTATTAAGTCCCCACACTTTCACATTTTCCAAAAACAATAATAATAAAATATTCGCGGACTCTACATAAACCATAATCCCGTTTCACAATAGTCATTTTCTATGAATCCGGTTCAATACTGTTTCGCATACCCCATGTCACATGATGATCCACGATTGGTTCAAAAGTTATTTTTGTTTTTTACAAAAAAAAAAATCAAACGAAAAAAAAATTATTTACTTTGCCTTGGGTATCGAAACGAAACCGAAGGTTTCACTAACGGGAGTGCTCTTATGTGGACTTGCTTGTTACGTTCTTAAATATGATCAATATATTATATGAACGTTATGTCTACTGTAACCAACCAAACGCTAATTAAAGAAAAAGTTATACAATGTTAATGATACTGCTGAACTACCAATAGTTTATTTTTTTTGTCATATTTGTCATTAATCTATTGCGATACTTTTCTCACAAATGTGCAACACTTTTTCATTGAAATTCATATAAAATGTATGATAATTTTATTGTGCTTCAAAATTTATATAGATACACACACACACACACATATATATATATACATATGTTAAGAAAACTCACCAGGCAAGAAGCTGGATCGTAGCTAGAGATGTTGACCTCTCTAATCGTCTCATGGACTAACCATGTCTTACCCAGAATCTTGTTCTTGAGGAAATAGTTTATTAGCTCTTCCTCCGTGGGACAAAACCTAAACCCCACTTTACTTGTCACCATTTACGTGACCAAATTTTTCTAGGAGTCCATCATGTGTCAAGGCGCCCTTGATTTAAATTTTGTCTCTGTTTTGTAAAGAGAGGCGCCATGACAATGTCCGGTGTATATTATTTATATGCCTTCCTATCATCTCACAAATTTTACAATTTTTATATCAATCTTTGTCAAACATTGCAATGATGATGTGCCTTAATTAGCACACAGCACTAATAATATTTCTTAAATATTATACGAGAGATGAAAATTAATTTCCATTATCCAGGAAAAATAAATGTGATTCAAAATATGAAATATGTATTATATTTTTCTACAAAATTCTGTCAAGTCAATTTGGATGTACCATTTGAAAAAAAACTCTTCAAGTATTTATTCCTTAACAATACATGTTTTCATTTTAAAAGTAACGATTAAAAGAGATATATGACTTTTCCTAATCTGCATGTTTCACTTTTTTAAAGTTATCACTAATTATAAAGATGATTTTAAGAGAAACTTGGTATTAATCTAATAAGGCTATATATTCATAAAGATGAATGCAAGCATCTCAATTTTATTCAATACACTCTTTTTAAATATTACATCCACGCTTTATTGTAATGAAACACAGCGCAGTAGATAAGTACATGAAAGTAGTAAATAGATTGGAAAAAAAACAAGCCATAGAGGTTGATGTGCTTTTGCTGACAGCAGATTAATCAGCAAAGCCATTTGTGCATGTACTCGTCACAGCTCTCTTGCGTTATGGGTTCTTGATCATCAGTGAAAAGAAACTCAACATCCTCCCTGTTAACATGCGCCAGTGCACCAAGAAACTCACCATCGTCTGGTAGCTGCCCGTTAGGGTTGTTGTCAGTGGACAACGTATTTGGAGTTGGGTCCAGTACATCCCAAAGACAGATATCCTCTGCCTCGTTCATAACCATTGTGACATCATTCACAGAGAAGTATGGTAAGCTTTCTTCACCTGCCTGCTCAACCTGATCAAAATTTTAAAAGACGTGGGGTAAAAGTTATCTCAAGTAGAGAAACTAACATCTCTGTAATATTTGACTCACTTGAGGTGCCGCCGCTCCGGCTGGGTTTGAAACCACGGGAGCCAAAGAGTGGCTTGGTTCAGTATAGTTGCTACCAGACGGGATGTCTTGAGCGTTGCCTTTATAAAAAAGCTTGCAGAGAACGTAGTCCTGAAAAAATTTCAAAAAGTTCGCATATAATCAAAAGCTGATAACTTTATAAATTAATAATGTTTTATTATGACATTTTATTAATTTATAGGGTTATTAATTTGTAAAAAAAAATTAGATTTATTAGTTGGTGTAAATTTGATTTTTCATACTAGTTTTATACTAGTTTTATTTTAAATTGAAAATATTATAAATTTGCTTTTTCATACTAATTTTATTTTATTATTTGGTGTATATGAGATACTTATTACAAACTTAAATATAGTTATTAATGATCTTACTAGAACTTAAAAGTGATAGTGGGAGGGAACTTGAAAGCAGAAAAAAAATAAGGTTAATGAGTGAATGGTCCGTAACCTTTTGAATTATAATTGATTTAAACTCTTTACGTGCAAATTTCAAAGGTTCGTACATAATCAAAGGCTGATAACTTTATAAACTTGAAAACTTTTTGACTCACGATCTGAACTAATTCAACTAATGTTGGAATCAAACTATACAACAAGAGTCAAGATAGTTAATATGTTGAAGGTACCTGATCAAGAAGAGGCAAGCTAGTGATTTCATATTCGTGGATAGTCCACGGAGTCCAAACTGCATTGGAAGAGTTACCTTCATGGTAGGTAAGGGTCTTTTTAGTACCTATCACATCACTTTCGACCTTCACTTTCCTATCTTGGCCCGTTGGTTTCCAAAAACCAGATGGAGTAGTCCTCTTCCTTTTAACCTTCTTGGCCGACGTGTACTCTTTGAGATAGGTGAAATACCAGACATTGTCCTTCGATTGGAGTATCGACAACCCTAGAAACATATTTTTAGATTAGTACTCAAACTAAAAACATAACAACATATTACGATATATTAACATAATAACTCACCAGGCAAAGCCGCTGGATCGTAGCTACACATGTTAACCTCTCTAATCGTATCGTTTATCATGTATAAGTTCCCTCGGTTCTTGTTCTTGAGATAATACATTATCAGTTCAACGTCTGTGGGATCAAACCTATACCCCACTTGAGTTGTCTCCATTTGAAAAAGAAAGAAAAACGGATCGTGAAACAACAATTTACAACTTTTTAGCCAAGTTCTAGCTTAGAGAGTGAGAGATGTGTACTATCATTGTGGCCTTCTTATAAGGGACTCGTTTAGGTCATGAGGAGAAGCAATCAAGGTTAGAAAAGGAATATTAATATTAATATTGAATTTGCAACTTTGGATTGGTGGTAAAATGAAAATGTACCACCAATGAGCTTTGCAACTTTGGATTGAACTAGTTGCGTTTAAGTCCAAATTCTTGGCGAAGTATCGATTTTAGATTTCTTTAAGATTTGGGTGCTTAGCCTTGAGAAAACATGCTGCCATTATAAGTCAAAGTACATGTACTAGGAAATCGTATTATAAAGATATGGAATTTTTACTTTGTCTGAAAACATTTTTTTAAATTGTGGACCAACCTAACTTTAACGAATTTGTGATACTTTTTATAAAAGCTTAAAGTACGGATTAAAATGTAATTTTATTTTCTACCTATTATGTATATTTTAAAATGTTAAGGTAACTTTTAAATATTTGATTAATAATTTTATCAATAATCCTATAACTATTTTTTTCAATAATTAATTATTTTCTTATTAGTTAATATTTTACATCACAAGTCTTTTAATATCTATTACGATTTTCATCACAGAAATATTATTGAGATAATTTGTATTAATACATCAAAATTAAAAATTAAATGTCTCTTACAAAAATGAAAAGAAAATCATAAATCAAACTCAATCAACATAGATTTTAATTTTCGTATATTCTTGTTTTTCATGTTGTTCATTCATCTAGCTATATCTTTTCCACTTGAAGAATATTTAAATTCAAATATTTATCAGAAGACTTGTCTCAGTTTAGAGGTGAAAACGTTTAATTGTTATCTTACATTAGTAAATAGAAACCGAGACTTTATTTTGAGGTGTCATATATATTCAAAGTTAGAACTTTTTAAGTGCAATTTTTAATACAAATTACAGAAATACGTTTACAGATATATTGAGTTCTATATGTATTATAATGTTTGATCATAAGTATCTTATTTTGTAATATTCGACTATAAGTATTTTGTTTCAGTGAATAGATCCCATAACTTTCTACAGTAGATTTTGTGAATGGTCATATTTTGATATTATATAGGTTTTGGACAAAGAATATAACGAAGTGTCGGAATTCTCATCTTTCTATGCCATCACCTTTGTCCCCAAATTTGATGCAATCTTCTTTTCGACTGTTGAATATAACGAAGTGTCGGTATTCTCATGACTTGTGATATCCTATCATGACTTGTCAAAGAGGCAAGAGTTTTGGTAGAGCATATTGCACAACTGAGAGGAAGCTAATGATTGTGAAGATAATGTGAACGGTAAGATTAATTTTAACTTTAACCTATTTTTAACATGTTACCAAAAAAATAAGGAACATGAAGGTGTCTAATAAGGAACTTACGTTGGTATGGTATGAGAAAGGTCTGAACTTCGAGATCAATATCAATATCGATGTTGTGTGATCCAAGTTAATGGGTTTTTTTTGAAACACTATCCAAGTTAATGGTTCACTCGCTTTGTTTATTAACAAAAGAAAAGACGCAAACAGAGAGTAATGTACAAAGCTGTAGATCACAATGGCAAACGTAATAGTCTATATATATTTAAAATTTAAAACCCAACTTATAAAGAACGAAAACACAACACATGCTTAAGAAGGAGACTACTTCAACTTCACTAGTCATTAGTCATTATTATTTTTTTCAAAAATAGTTTGGATAAAGTTATGCTAGGACTAATTGTGGCTATTGTTTTTGTAGGAACCAAAATCCAAACAAACGATTAAGGTGTCCAGAATAGATTATGTGTTTAATGTCAAATTTTAAGTGCCTCTTTAAACTACCTATAAGTCAAATAACCTTTACTAGGAAATACTAGTATTATGGAGCTGGAATTTACTTTGTCTGAAAACATCTTTTTATATTGTGGACCCACCTAACTCAACGAATTTGTGATCACCATTCAGAAGCTGAACTTTTTCCACGCATAGCCTCATATACAAAAGTAATACTTTTTATAAAAGCTTAAAGTACGGATTAAAATGTAAGAAATTTTTATTTTCTACCTATTATATATATTTTTAAATGTTAACGTAACTTTTAAATATTGATTGATAATTTTATCAACAATCCTATAATTATTTGTTCAACAATTAATTATTTTCTTATTACTTAATATTTTAGAGCACACATATTTTAATATCGATTACGATTTTCATAACAGAAATATTATTGAGATAATTTGTATTAATACATCAAAATAAAAATTAAATTTATTTTACAAAAATGAAAAAAAAATCATAAATCAAACTCAATCAACATAGATTTTAATTTGCTTATATTCTAGTTTTTTTTGTTGTTCATTCATCTAGCTATATCTTTTCCACTTGAAGAATATTATAATACAAATATTTATCGGAAGAGTTGTTCTCAGTTTAGAGGTGAAAACGTTTTATTGTATCTTACATTAGTAAATAGAAACTGAGACTTTATTCTGGGGTGTCGTATATATTCAAAGTTAGAATTTTTTAAGTGCAATTTTTAATACAAATTACAAAAATACATTTACAGATATATTACGTTCTATATATTATAACGCTTGATCATAAGTATTTTATTTCATAGTATTAGATTATAATATATAACATTCATTATATATATATATGTGTATTTCATATTTCATAGCTATTGCTATAATGATTTTATATTAGTTAGATTCTGTTTAGTTAAATTATAGATGTTTTTGATTGACTAAAACAAATACGAAATAAAATAATTAAGTTTCTAGTGTATAGATCCCATAACTTTCTAAAATAGATATTTTGAATGATCATATTTTGATATTATCTAGGTTTTGCACAAGAATACAAACGAAGTGTCGGAACTCTCAGCTTTCTATGCATCACCTTTATCTCCGAATTTGATGGTCAGTCTTCTTTTCGATTGTTGACAGAAAAAGAAAGAAAGAAAGAATCTCAAAAGAGCTTCACCCGTTTATTTATTTATTTTCTTCCACTACCAATATCGAAAAGTGCATAAATGATTATTTCTAAACTTATTAATAGAAGCATGCATGCACGCTGTTTTATAAATATATACATTATCTTCTATTTTTATACGTAATAGTATTAAAGAATATCAGATACATTTTCATATTCTAATATCTACATTATACTATTCAGTTTAAATCTGAATTTTGATCAAATAATTATGTTTTAAATACCAAAATTTAATCAAATAAATAATATCAATGCTTAGGGAAATGTGTTGGAGATACTTTACCGTTAGTAATTGTTGGTGTTTTATATTAATCTTCTTTCTTAACCGATTTTTCAAAAAGCGAACAAACTAACAAAAAGAATGTTGTTCCAGTGGAGGAATGAGACTCTAGGAGGATTCATGATAGATAGCTTTTGATACTGAACGATTAAAGATGGTGATTCATGATATATCCCTCTGCTCTATCTCATTCTTGTACTCAATTTAAAGTATTAGGAAAATCCCACTGGTATCGTTCTTTCAGGGGGAAGGGGAATATTTCAGGCGACACTGGGACAAAACTCTGTAAAAAGTCAGTCAGTGGAGCCCGTTACATATCCATCGCCATAAAGAGTTTATGACTTTGATAAAGTCTTTTCTCTATTCAGAAGCTACAAAGACTGTAAAAGAAACATATAATATTATAAACAATCCGCAAAAGAGCTTCATACCTTTGTCAAATGTAGAAAAGTACATACATGATTACTTACTTATTTCTTGTCTCCCACTACCAACGTAGACATGTACATAAATGATTACTTCTGAACTTATTGATAGAAACATGCATACAAAATATATACATTTCTTCTATTTTTATACGTAATATTATTAAAGAATATCAGATACATTTTCATATTCTAATATCTACATTATACTATTCAGTTTAAATCTGAATTTTTGAAGTTAGCTAAAAAAGAGAGTTATGAGTCTGATAATACATTAATGCTTTAACTTTATCTATGGACGAAAGTAGTGATAGCTTCATCTATAAACGTTTCTTTAGCTGAACCCATATTTAAATACGCTATTTTGAACTTCTTTGTAAATATATTGTAGGATAGATGTGTGATCTCCTATCATGACTTGTTGACTTGTAAAAGAGGTAAGAGTTTTGGTAGAGCAGATTGCATAATTGAGAGGAAGCTAATGATTTGAAAATAATGTGAACGATCAAGAATGGTAAGATTACTTGTAACTTTAACCTATTTTTTAACATGTTACCAAAAAAAAAAGGAACATGGAGGTGTCTAATAAGGAACTTACGTTTGTATGGTATGAGAAAGGTCTAAACTTCGAGATCAATATCGATGTCGTGTGATCCAAGTTAATGGTTCGCTCGCTTTTTTTCAAATATCGGCTGCAGTATCTAGGCCTTGCAAGTGTTTTATGTGTCTTATCAATAAGCTGTGTCACCAGAAGCATCCTAGGAGCAAAAGCTGAAGGAGGTTCTTGCTAAGGTCCAAAGGTATTATCACATGTGGTCGACCAAGTCAGTTCTATCGTTTTCCTTAACTCCGCTAGTTATAGTAGGAGTGTTAGATGGCTAGTTGCTTACGTCTTCTAAACTAGTGTGATTGCATATCTTGTTAGTTGGTTTGTTTACCTTCTATCGACCAATGCTTTAAATTTATATCAAATGCAATCGTATGTGTGATATTTATTTAGGCATAGACTAATAATTACATGAATAACATGGAAGAGCATGATTAACGGCAGTTTTTAAACAAAGGTTTCTGAAAAATATAATAATATAAGTATAGAAAAGTAAAAAAAAAAAAGGAAAAAAACATGAAAAAAGAATTTTCCAACACAGAAATTAAGGTTTTCTACAGCTGTCGTTTTGCATTGGTGTGATTATGTTTTAAATACCAAAATTTAATCAAATAAATAATATCAATGCTTAGGGAACGTGTCGGAGATACTTTACCGTCAATCCTGCTCCGAGTTGTAAACTTGAAATTACATTGACCTGATGCTCATAGTTCCTTAGCTTGGTCTAGATTCCGAGCGTGCCACGAAACTGATATAAAATCTTCTTTTAGTCAAAAGCAGATGTCCATATTATTATTTTTTTTTTGTAAAATCTTGACCTAATCAAATCATATTTAATAATACATATATACAAAATGTAAAAGAGCTTGAGGTGCTTAATCTTAATCATGTATAGATTACTTTAATCATGTAAGTAAAGAGACTATATAAGATACAAACATCCACAGACTCAACATAGGAGCAGCCCAAGACCTTTAGTTTTGATGGTATGATGCGCCGAGATTTCCGGATCTTTCTATTAATAGAAGTTTCCGCAGGAGGTTGTATAAAAGTGCAAGAGTCTTTCCTCAATGATGGAATCTCGTCTACAATCGTGTGGAAGTGTCCACTCAAACTTCGATAATTTTCAAAAGGAAATTCTATAAGAATTATAGTTGTTTCATTTCGTTATAGTTTTAAAATATATTTTAAATCATGATTTATCTAAAAATCTGTTAGAACTTTTAGTTTTACTTCTCATGAAGAGGTATTTACATGTTATACAAATCCAAATTAGATTAGCAGCTTTAAGAGCATCATTATTGAGGTTTCTCTAGTGGGTTTCTTAAGCTGTGGGACCCATGAACAGTGTAATGATCGGTTACAAAACTATAGATTAAGAACCGGTTTTTATGGGTTTCTTACACTGTTCACGGGTCCCACTGACACGTGGCGGCTCACGATTGGTTTCACTTTTAAAAAAAAAGAAAAAAAAAAAAAAAAAAAAAAATAAGAAACCCAAAGGGTTTCTTGCATTAATGATGCTCTAAGGGTACAAAACTAAAAGTAGGCTTCGGCCCAAAATGACACTCAACAAAGGCCGATTGTAGCCCAAACATTACACTCGAATATTGGTTAATGTCCAAAGACTTTTTCTTTTCTGAAAATTGGCTTTCATATTAAATGCAAAAAGGAAAGAAAATGGTTTCAATCATACAACAATGCTATTTTATAGTTATATATACGGCTGTGCCCATCACAGAGAAACTCATAAAAATCATAAAGAACTTAGTTGAACCCACGGCCCATAGAAGGCCCAGTAGCGATGAAGACACCAAACTGACGAGCGATGGCCAGAGAGAAGAAGTGTGTAGAGTGTGGTCAGAGAGTTAAATCATTGTTGATTCAGTACTCTCCTTGCAACGTTCGAAAAACTAAAATTAGGGTTCTTAATTTCCAACTACATCTTGTTGTCAATAAAAGATTAGCAGCTTTTAGGATTGTTTTTGATTTTTGTTTTTAAAAACTACTTTTTTGTCTAATCAAGATCTCTAAAAATTGATTCCCTACAATTTAGAAAAACTAAAACTTAGTTTATTGTCAATCAAGATTAACAAAATGGTTTTCCTATAAAATATGGAAACTAGTTTTAAGATGTGTAACAAAATTTCTACTCAAAATCCAAAATCCATGTTTTGGAAGTTTTTAGAAAATTTGTAGGACTATATATATTTATTCTCTATTATTATTTTGACACCTATCTTTATAAATTTAAATATGATATAACACTAGTTAAAGTATATACTTCTTAAAACTTTTATTTGTAATATTTTCACTAATTATACATAATTTAAGATTTCTATTTTTAGTAAAATATTTTTTTTAAAGTATAATAATTTAAAAATACACAATTAATATAATTTTATTTCATTTTAAATAACACGCATAATATTTTAATATATTTAATGATAAAATATAATTTTTTAAAAATTTATTAGTAATTTTTCATGAGAAATATTTTTCATACAAAAATTTGTCACCAAAATAACTTTGAATGAAGAAAAAGATCAAAATAGAATTTACTAAAGAGTGTAAATATACATTTATACCTTTTCAGTTAACTAATTTAGATTTATGGTTAAGAGTTATGAGGAGTTTTTGGAGATGAGATTTAAAATAAAAAAAATATTATTTTTTTTAAAAATAAAAAGGTATATTTTGGTGATTTTTTTCTTTGAACTCTAGACAAAAACTTCAAAAGATTTATTAGAGAATTTTATTCTTTTTATTGATTTAAAATATAAAATCAGAAAAAGAATTAAAACAAAAAATATGAGAACAAAACATAAAATATTAAATATAAAAACTAAAACTAAAAACTAGCCAAACAATTCACCTAAAAATGAGTTTTGGCCTAAAAATGAGACTCAACAAAGACCAATAGCGCAACGTTAAACTCGAATATATTGGCTAACTAGATTCTAATCTGCGCGGATGCGCGAATATTTTTTGTTATGTTTAGTAAAAAATTATGTAGATATGTTTACAATAAATATATAATATATATACCTAATTTTATGTAAACCAAATATATATTTTTCAAATGAATGTATTTACTATTTAAATATATAATATTTACCAAAATATCGTTAAAATCATGGTCATAAAATTTACAATGTAGGAGAATAATATCATTTCTATTTAAATATTAAGTAATATATTAAGTTTCTAGTGAATTGGTCGAACTACTATTTTATGGTAGATAAAATTATGATTTTATTTTAATAAATTAGATAGCCGAATGACTTTTTCCTGAAAGTTGGCTTTCATATTAAATGCAAAGGGGAAAGAAAATGGTTTCAATCGTACAACAATGCTATAGTTATAGTTATTGTTATAGGGCAAGGCCCATTACAGAGAAACTCATAAGACAATAAAGAACTTAATTGAACCCACGGCCCATTTAAGGCCCATTAGCGATGAAGAGACCAAACTCTGACAAGGGATCTCGAAATGAAAGAAGACGAGAGATGGCGAGAGAGAAGAAGAGGTGTGTGGAGTGTGGGCACAAGGTCAAATCATTGTTGATTCAGTACTCTCCTGGCAACTTCCGCCTCATGAAATGCGTAAGCTTTTGCCAAAAAATCTAAAATTAGGGTTCTTAATTGAATGTTAAGTTTACATCTTTGTAGGAGAATTGCAACGAAGTAGCAGACGAATACATCGAGTGTGAGCTAATGGTCTGTCTTTATATGATCTTCTGCTTCGTGGGTTTCCATCAAAATTTGATTTTTATGTTTTTTGTTTAATCAGATTATTTTTATCGACTTGATACTTCACAAAACAAAGGCTTATAGGCACTTACTCTACAATGTGTTTACTCAAGAAACTGTCTATCTTCAGGTAAAAAAAGAAAGGCAAAGACTTTATTTGAGTTCATGAATGGTTAAACAGCTTCGTTACTGAATCAGACCACATTACTTTGTGTTTGGTCTCTGTTATCTGATCTTCAGAGGGTTTCACAATTTGGCAGCAACTGTTGTGGAAGTTGGTCTTGGCTTATCTTCTTCTAGATTATTGTATCCTTTCCTTTGGTTTGTATTGTAACTAAACATAGCAGATGTTGTACTTATAGAGAACACATCGGAAGTTGGAAGAGATTTTAAGTAATATATAAGATAGAGGAGCTAATACATTTATCACCAATTGTTTTAGGCTGAAAATTCATCTAACTTAATATGGGTTATCAAAGCTGCCCGAAAAGCCTTTCTAACTTTAATATTACTCTTTATTTTGGAGAGCCTTTAACAAAATTTAAAAGATAGAAGCTTGCTATTGCGAAGAACCAGTGATGAGTCAAGCGTGCCCATGAGCTTTGTTCTTGCATCTCTAGAGGTTAGTTGGTTCTTTTTTTCCTTGAAATTGTATAGGTTTTGGTGTATGAGGATGTTAACAAGTCATTATTATGCATTGAACAGGTTGTGGTTAATGTCTTATCTGCAAACTTTGCATTTGTTGTATCATTTGCACTTGCGTCCAAGATTATACCAATCGGTGATTCCAGGTATATACACGTTTTCCTTATAATGAATTTCAATCTACTTGTGCCCTTCATCACTTAGTATATGTTTTTGCAGAAGAAAAGAGATTCTTTTGGGGATCTTCATCTCCAGTTACATCAAGATCTTTCTATTGGCTATGCCGGTATGTTACATATACATTGTCTCAGAGTCTTGTCTTTGTATTGTATAATAATGAACCAACGTAGCTTCTTCTCTATGCACGCGTACTAAAGCAGATAGAAGTCTGTCAATGCTAAACTGTGATAAGGTTGTAATTCTGGTAACAGGTTTGGGAGTTTCCAGTTTCTGTGATCTTCGTTGTAGATATGCTTGTCTTAACATCAAACGCAGTAGCTCTTAAAGGTCAGATCTTGTTACATAGCAATGTCTCAATGCTTTATGTCCCCTAAGTCTATCTTTCTGACCCTGAATCTCCCATGTTGCTGTGGTTCTTCTCATGCGTTTGCCAGTGATGACTGAAGCAACAACGAGCAGATGCCTAGCCGCGTGTTTCATGGCACACTTGATTAAGTTCTTGGCAGATGAAATCTCTGGGTCAAGGTCCTTGAAACACTTGGTTTAGAGACAAATTGGTTTAGTATCTGGCTATATATGTTCATAAAGATAAATGTAAGGATCTTGAGACACGTTTATATAATCTACTCTTTTTAGATATGACTCGCGCGGGAGCTCTTTTACATTGAAAAAAATGAGGTTACAAACACTAAAGTGCATTAACTTAAGACCCAAGTAACGCCTTTTTCTTAACTTGAAGAGATACATACACAGCACAATACTATAAGTCTATAACCAAACCTGTAAGCTCTAGAGGTTGTGAAGCTGCTTATAGTTGTATAACGTCTGTGAGTGTTGCATGAAAAATAGCTGTCTTGTGGTCATGTGGTAAGCTAGAAAGGAACTGAAAATCACAGAAAGAATAAAAGTGACATTTAAACAAAATTTAAATTATTGATGTATATGATCAAACCCTGATCGAGAACCGAATCAAACAAGAAGCTTATGCTTCTAATTGTATTCGATATTAAAGAAATACAAACTGGAATCGAAACTAGAAAGTGCATTCTGTAACACTAAGTACCGTATATTCTTCGTTTTAACTTTTCTCTATAATACCACTATATACTAGAAACAAAGTAGCTGACTTCTCACCATACATCATCATGTATACAACATTAGTATCTGCATCATAACAATGTAAGTCTTTGTCTTATTGTAATGAAACACTGCGCATAGATATAAGTCCATGTAAGTAATAAAAAGATGCTTTACCGACCGCAGAGTACTATCTCTCTGCTAAAATAAGCAAAGACCATTGTAGCATGTACTCCTCACAGTTCTCTTGCGTTATGAATTCTTGATCATCAATGAACAAAAATTCAACATGCTCGCGGTTAACATGCGTCATTCCACCAAGAAACTCAATATCATCTTGTCCTAAGCAAGGAGCTTGTAGCTGCACGTGTGGGTTGTTGTTGTTGTCGTTGTTGTCAATGAACAACGTATTTGGAATTGGACGAAGTGCATCCCAAGGACATAGATCCTCTTGCTCGTTCATTATCATTGTTACATCATCCACACTTTCTTCACCTGCTGTCTGCTCAACCTGAAGGCGTGGGATTAAAGTAACAAGTCTAGAAACTAACATGTTCAATATTTTAATTGTATTTAAGAATGGAATATCTCAGAAACTAAACTCACCTGAGGAGGTGTGTTAACTGTGTTTGAATCATCAATGAACAAAGAATGTCTACAGGATGGGATGTCTCCAACGTTGCCCTTATAAAATATCTTGCAAATAACGTAGGTCCTCTGAACAAGTCCCAAAGGTACATACACAGGTAAGACGGTTTTGTGTACATGTTTTTAAAAATGGCAAATGTACGAGGAGCAATTAAATAATGACATACCGTCAAGGTCACGCCTAAGATTTTAGGGGTTATAGATGAACAAAAAGGAATTTCATTAAAATTTTTTTTACAAATTTAAAAACTTATTTCTATGTAAATGCTTTTTAAAAAGTTAGACACCATAAACCAATGTTTGACTGGCCTTGCAGACTGATTCTGGCCCCCAGACATACAAAAGCGAACTAAAAGGTTACATGATGAGCATATGATTTTTTTACCTATAGCATGTTATTTTATAAAGAAAAAAGTTGTGGAGTAAATAAAATATTAGAGCAGATATTAAAAGTACAAACATCATAGTTGATTTCTTCTTACCAAATCATAAAAGAAAACTAAGTTACTTTCATTTAATTTAATAGTAACCATATAAATAAAAAATGATTACATTTTTTTAATGGCAACTATCTTTTAGTATAGTTCAAACTTAATTATTTTAAAGGCAAAGTATACACTGCTATAATTCGATTCCGAGGCTAGAAAAGCTAAAGCTTACTATTTTAAAATATAACTTTTTGATGTTAGATATGTTATGATAAATCAAAGTCCACCCCCAGATCATCCTTGAGGTTTTTATAATTCAGATTTGCTATGCATAAATAAGATCTTTTATTTATTAGTTTCTCTCTTATTTTCAATCGAACAATTGTATAAATAATTTTATCGAAATATTGATTTGATGGAATTATAGGATTCAACGAAAAAAAGAAAAGATTAAACGAAAAAAAAAATCCTGAAATCAAGAGACTATTAGTACTTTGTCTATAAAAGCTTTGTTAGACCCACTCGCACACACAAATAAAAAGAACCAGTCAAATAGAGTTTTGAGGTATAAGATGTTATTGCTAACGATTAGATTGGTGAAAAATGAGTAGAATGATACATACAATAAATAATCATGTAAGCAAGCTCAAACAAAAGATAGATTGCTCGTAGAGCTTATTGAGACACAAAATGAAATATATTTAAAGAAAAGAGATGAAAACTTCTACGATAGATATTTATACAATTTTAAGACGCTTCTAAACCTAGCTAGAGACATGGTTCATGACAAATTGTATTGGGCCTTAATAAATTAAGCAACCAAAATTACAAAGAAAAAAAATAGCTGAAAAGGTTGTTACCTCATCAACAAGAGGCAAGCAAGTGATCTCATACTCGTGCATGGTCCAAGGAGTCCAAACTGCACTAGAAGCTTTACCTTCATAGTACACAAGCGACCTTTTAGTACCGATCACAACACTGTTTCTTATGTTGTCCTTCCAAACATTCCTATCTTTGCCCGTAACTTTCCAGAACCCAGAAGGTGTACTCCTCTTCCTTACTGTCTTCTTCGGCGACGTGTACTCCTCTGGTGATAAGAAGTACCATTCAGGGTCCTCAGATTTTATCATTGACAACGCTGCCAACCAAATTTATTACTTATTTCAAAACCAAAAAAAAAATCTACTTAAACATAGGTTAAGAAAACTCACCAGGCAAAGAAGCTGGATCGTAGCTGTAGATGTTGAGCTCTCTAATCGTGTCGTGGACTAACCATGTCTTACCCAGAATCATGTTCTTGAGGAAATAGTTTATCAGCTCGTCCTCCGTTGGACGAAACCTAAACCCTACTTTACTTGTCGCCATTTACGTGACCAAACTTTTCTAGGAGTTCACGACGTGTCAAGGCGCCCTTTTATACGTGATTTCGATTTTGTGTCTGTTTTGTAAATTTAATATGCTATTTATAGTTGAGGGCGTCTCTCCTAGTTGAGAAATTTTCTTGGAACTTTCTTCGGTTGACTTTCTAATTTAATTTAGAAGAAGAAAATATTTTATTCTCCTTAAAACGGTTAGGCCACGTCTTGATTTTTTTTACTTTCTAGGTGGTCATGTTTTGAATTTTAATATCTTTTATATTTGTCCACAACAAATATCAGCAAAACATAAAATTCCAGCCTCTATTTTTTGAGACAATTTTTTTTTTGGTTAAAAAAAAGGTGGTAAAGACCACCTCTCCTCCCCCAGGGAGAATGTTAAATCCCTGGTGGCCAGCGGGGTTCGAAATGCGGGTTCACCGTATTGGGGTTGTCCTTCAAGTACCTTTAACCCACCACCGCGTGGTTTTTTCCGAGACAATTGTTCAAGGTAAGTACTAGTTTATGGTATTACTTCTATATCATTAGATCTCATTAGTTTATTAATTGTGCATATCGTAAGTTGTCAATGTATCTATATCAAGATATGATCAACTTTGTCAGCATGGTTTCGGTTCTCAGTTTAATATATTCAATAAATTAAATTTATTTATTCGATCAATTTTTGCTGGAAGAATATAATCTATAATAATACATAATAGATATAGTTTTTTTTTAATGAATAGTAGATATAGGTTCATTGTGTAGCTTTTCATGTTATGTTCACTATTACATGGTTGTTGACTATTTTGTTGTTGTATGTATGCTGCTTTGAAATGTCGATCTAATGGAAGTAGCAACAAGACCGAGACGATGAGCCCTCTTGTCCTAATTGCAAATTTGATTTTTCACCAAGATAAGTTTTTTTTTAAAATAGTTTAATTGAATTTTAATCTGATTGATTGATGTTCTTATTTTTAATTGGGATAGATATGGAAAACATTTTGATTTAAACTATCTGTATAAAATAACTGATTGGTGATTAAATTAATTATACAATTTTCGATGATAGGCTGTCCGATTAATAGAATTTAGGGGATTTTGTTAAAAATGACAATTAAACTGACATATTGTCTTTTGCTATAAAACTATGTTTGGGTGCTTTTGGATATTGACAACTTTTACATATTATAAAATCACATCACTATACTGAAAAACCAGAAATAAAAAGACAAAAACATGATAATAACATATATGTACACTTAGAAAAAATAGATGTGTGGTGGAAAGAGTAATCTCAAAATTGTGAAATGTAGTAGTGTGAAAGTTGACCTTAGCATGCTCACTAATAATATCTCTCACATAATATACTATTAGAGGTGAGTGCTTATTTCCATTGCCCAGAAAAAAACAAATGTGATTCCAGATATGATATATGTACGATCATTTTTAGAACTTATCAAATACCAATTTTGATGTACTATTTGAAAAATAAAATTTCCAAGTAATTTTTTCAAAAGTATAGATTTGGTTTAAGAATTAATAATTAAACATGTGAGTTTTTAATATGTATGTTGCATGTTTAAGTTGTCCACTAATTCTGAAGATAATTTGATAATCTAAATATAAAATAGTGGTTTTATTGAAAAGGAGAAAAATAGTAGGGATTCTTTGTAAGTTTACTTTAAATATGTTTATAATTTACGTTGTCGTTGAGATGATTACATAGTGGCCCAAAAGAATCTCAGATAGGACTAACAAAGCACATCAAATCTTCATACATTACCTACACCAACCCAGTCAACGATTCCTCAGAAAGGCTCGATAAGGGTACGTCATACGGTCGTAACTAGGGTTTATTAATTTTTATTTTTTTATTAATTTGGAGTTATCTCAAAATAGAAATTTAAAACTCGTTTTATCATTACACCATTTCGACCACTCCCGTTCGAAATTACTTGACGTTCTACGACTTTACACTAAAACTAACCCAAAAAACTTTGTACATAAATTAAGAAAGTTGATGTAATATTTATTTTAACTTTTTTTCATTAGTGTTTAATGTTAAATTGATTTTCTATCATTATCAATAGAGATCATTGATTATTTATTTTTAATAAAAGAGTTTAATAGTAAAAATGATGATGTCAATAGTGTTCCATAAAATTTGAAGGGATAATGTTCATTCTTTGTTTTTATTAAAATGATTATCCATTAAGAAAACGATCATTTATTTTAAAAGTTTTTCTTCAAGAGAGACAATTGGGAGACCATTTAGAGATGGTCCATATTTCTTATTCCATTTAGAGTTGGTTCATATTTATTATTGAATAAAGGTCGATTAGGCGATGTAAACCTAATGAATTTCAATTTTTAAATGGCAAGATTTGTCTTTATTCAGGGTAAGAATCACGCATGTTTAGATACGAATTTTGAATTATTTTTCAAAGCAAAATAGTTGAAAATTCAAACTACTTCTTCGGTTCGTGTTCAGTTGACTTTCTACTGGCGTTTTTGGTGTCAATATATATATAACGTTCACAGAAGTCTATGCTTACGTCTTCTAAACTAGTGTGATTGCATGTCCTGGCTATTATTGGGCCTTTCGTATTTGTTTTTACGGGTTCAAAAAGCCTAATTTCAGAGCCTTTCACATTTGGTGTTCTTTAGTGTCAAATCAAATCAGTTAAGGCGTAGGACATCTGTTTTTTGATATTGTCTATAGTTCTAGAACTTCTCACAAAAAAAATTCTTGCCGATCAACATTTCAGTTTTTTATGAGTGCATCAACATGGTTTTATTTGACTATCATTTATTCTTGGAACATTAGTTTTAGATCTCAAGTGAAGCGTTTATTCGGTTTTTTTTCATTCTTTAAACACATCTATATATATTGTTGTTGAAGTAGTTATTCTTAATCAGCATGCCGTTTAGATCACCACCGATTAATATAATCGTTTTGCTGGCAAAAAAAGTACACTATTGCTTCTGAATTCCGAGCGTGACACGAAATTGATATGTTGGTTACTTGAAAGATTCATGATCGTGTGTTGGCACTGGTTTTGAAAGTATATTATGCTATCTGTGTACTGTGTTTTCTCTACGTTTATAACTCGATCTATGGCAGCGTTAGTAAATTATTAAGACTTATTTTGTGCTTCTCAATTTCCTCTTTAATAGTAACAGATAATAAATGTTGGTGTTTATATTAATCTTCTTTCTTAACCAATCTTTTAAATCTAAAATCTCGAGAAACCGGCTTTGATTATTCAGATATATAGTTTGAAGACAAGAAGCCATCATCATCATATAGGGTGAAGACAGAGAAGGACTGGTTTATTCTCTTATTATCCTGGATAAGATATTGGAAGTTAAAAGCAAATGTCCATATTTTTTATTTATTAAGTCTTGACCTAATCAAGTCATATTTAATAATACATATATATAAAATGTAAAAGGCCTTGAGGCAACTTTGCTTAATCTTAATCATGTATAGATTAATTTTCAGCACTTCTCTTTACACTAGATTTGAGATTATTAAATTTCACTTTTACCTTAAAGGAACAAGAAATACCTGTAAGATATACAGGCTCACCAGAACAACTGAGATTCATCTATAGTTCATAGATACACACATACACGTATATATTATTATTACACATTCAAAACAAAAACAGAATCAGAAAAAAGCCAAATAAAAAACAAGCAGGTTCATCAGCAGGTTCAAGCTTTGACGCTTAGTAACACGGATACGATATTGCCAATGACAGCCACCAAGAGGAGGAAGCCTATGATCATGTTCATGAGATAGATATAACGTGGACTCTTGCGGTTTCTTTGCTCCATTGCTTCCTCTGTAATAAACCAGCCCTTCTTCTCTATCTTCACCATAGATGCTAAGGGTGACTTCTTGTCCATGGATACATTAACGGCTTTAGACTTTCCTTTTTTCACCTGAAAAAGGAAACTACATAATGTAAGTAAAGAGACTATAAGATACAAGCATCCACAGAATCAACATAGGAGCAGCTCTGTTTTGTGCATCTTTACAACATTAGTATGTGCATAACAATGTAACTCGTGTCTTATTGTAATGTAACACTGCGCATTTATAGATATAAGTCCATGAAAATAATAAAATATATATAAAAGATGCTTTACCGACCGCAGAGTACTATCTCTCTGCTAAAATAATCAAAGACAATTGTAGCATGTACTCTTCACACTTCTCTTGCGTTATGAATTCTTGATCATCGATGAACAAAAATTCAACACGCTCGCGGTTAACATGCGTCATTCTATCCAGAAACACAATATCATCTTGTCCTAAGCAAGGAGCTTGTAGCTGCATGTTAGGGTTGTTGTCAATGAATAACGTATTTGGAATTGGACGCAGTGCATCCCAAGGACATAGATCCTCTTGCTCGTTCATTATCATTGTCACATCATCCACACTTTCTTCACCTGCTCTCTGCTCAACCTGAAGGCGTGGGATTAAAGTAACAAGTCGAGAAACTAAGAACATGGTTAACCCGAGATTCTTAGAGTGGAGATCTTAGCGAAATATAAAAAATTGTTTCTTAACTTAACTGTATTTAAAAATCGATTATTAACTTTTTAAGTTAAAAATTAAGAAACAATTTCTTATATTCCGTTAAAAACCTCATCCTAAAAATCTCGGGTTAATCATGGTGTAACATGTTCAATATTTAAATTGTATTTAAGAATGGAATATCTCAGAAACTGGACTCACGTGAGGAGGTATGTTAGCCACTCCAATTGTTTTAGAATCGTCAATTACCAAAGAGTGTCTTGGTTTACTCGAGTTGCTACAGGATGGGATGTCTCCAACTTTGCCCTTATAAAATATCTTGCAAATAACGTGGGTCCTCTGAACAAGTCCCAAAGGTACATACAGAGGTAATATGGTTTAGTGTAAGTGTACATGTTAAAAATGACAAATATATGAGGAGCAATTAAAGTCAACATATATATATAGCTCACCTAATGCACGTGTATGAAAAGTCACCTAGTTCAAACTTAATATTTTAAATTGCAAAGTATGCATTGCTATAATTTGATTCGTGGCAATAAAAGCTAATGCTTACTATTTTAAAATATAACTTTTTGATGTAAGCTACGTTTATATGTGAATGGGATCTGAACTAAATTTCGTCTCGTCTTGAAAATTTGATACGAATATGAATTCAAAGAAAAAATAATAATAAATCTCACACCCAAATTAGGTTGGCTTTTGCAAATACATTAATATTAACAATTGAATTGTTTTTTCTCGTCACAGCGAGCTTCTATCACATGCTTTTTGTTTACTCATGTTAAACTAAAATTCGTCTCGTGTTGCAAATATGTAAATCAAAGTCCATCCCCAGGCCATTCTTGACTTCTTTATAATTTTGATTTGGTATGGATCATAAATATATAAGATATTAGTTTCTCTCTTGTTTTCAATTGAAAAAGTTTAAATAAATTTTGACGAATTTGATTCGATGGAATTATAAGATTAAAAGAAAAAATAATATTAAAGGAAACATCCTGAAATCAAGTGTATTAGTACTGTGTCTCTAGAAGCTTCTGTTACATCCACGTACACAAATAAGAAAGAACCGTCAAATAGGGTTTTGAGGTATGGAAATGAAAAAGAAAAGCTGAAAAGGTTGTTACCAAAATTAGAAAGAAAAAAAGGGAACCTGAAAAGGTTGATGCCTAATACCTTGATAACATCAGGCAAGCAAGTGATATCATACTCGTGCATGGTCCAAGGAGTCCAAACTTGACGAGAAGCTTTACCTTCATAGTACACAACGGACCTTTTAGTACCGATCACAACACTGTTTCTTATGTTGTCCTTCCAAACCTTCCGACACGTTCCGGTAACTTTCCAGAACCCAGAAGGTGTTGTCCTCTTCTTTACTTCCTCCTTGCGACAGAAGAAGTACCATTCAAGGCCCTCAGATTTTACCATCGACAACTCTGCCAACCAAAATTAATACTTATCAAAACAAAAACAAAAAAAATCTACTTAAAAATCAACCACTACACGATATTAACATATATAGGTTAAGCAAACTGACCAGGCAAAGAAGCTGGATCGTAGTTAGAGATGTTGAGCTCTCTAATCGTTTCGTGGACTAACCATGTCTTACCCAGAATCATGTTCTTGAGGAAATAGTTTATCAACTCTTCCTCCGTTGGACAAAACCTAAACCCTACTTTACATGTCGCCATTTACGTGACCCAATTTTTTCTAGGAGTCCATCATGTGTCAAGGAGCCCTTTTATAGTACGTGATTTCGATATTATCTCTATCTGGTTGGTGAAATTAAAGAGGCAACCATTCCGAATATTTAAATGGTATCTGTCAAAGTTGAGACCACTTTAGGTGGTGGTCATGTGTCATGGCGCCATCAAAATATTATTCAGGTGGTGTCACACGAAATTTACTGGGATCAATATTCAATTGACATATTAGGTGTTTTACGTGCTTATAAAACATTTTATAATCATTTATTAATACATACTAATTAAAAGACTATAACAATAAGTTATTGTTTGTATTTCCATTTGAAAATTCTCATGTACTATAAATATATTGAAATTTTATTTGTACACTATTAATAAATAAATTTTGAAATCACTTAGTTTTCCTTTTTAAAATTATAGAAAATTAAGATTTTTACTTGATTAATATCTAATTATGTGATTTCTATTTTTTTAATAGTTAACATTTTTTATTAAAAATATTTTCTGGACAACAAGACAATATAAATAGGAATTATATTTTAATCACTTATTTAATCAATTAATTTTAAATTGTTTTTTTTCTGTTTTATCTAATTTTATTCATTTAGTTTATAATTATATAATAATCTAATAAATAAATTTAATTATTCATTTAAGATAACAACAAATTTAAATAGTATAACTTTTTTAACGTGAGATCTCGGAACATCAAAATCATTTCACAAATAATAGTATAAATTATTATTATACATATTCATTATCATCCATGAGAGCTCATTCATGATTCAATTTTATTACATTATATTTGTCACTATTTTTTTTAAGTCAAAATTCAACTTTAAAAATGTGTGAATTCAAGGCCTGAATCTAGAACTATATTAAATAAATCTAATAATGTATATACATATTTTTTTTAATCTGAAGAGTGTTCTAAAATAAATGCAGAATGAATGTTTGTCATGTTTTATTCAGTTTCTCAAATAAATGTGTTCCAGATATGATATATGTACGATAAACTTTAGAACTTATCAAATACCAGTTTTGATGTACTATTTAAAAAATAATTTCCAAGTATTTTTTTAAAAGTACAGATTTCGTTTAAGAACTCATAATTAAATAGGTGAGTTTTTAATCTGTATGTTTCATTTTTATAAGTTGTCCACTAATTGTGAAGATAATTTGATATTTCAATATGTATGTTTCATTTTAAAGTTGTCCACTAATTCTGAATATAATTTTGGGATTTCGTTGATTGGACTAACAATCTAGTCACAAGGCTCATGCATTCTAGAAGACAATATCTGCGTTTACTTTTCTTTGGGTCGGTGCTGTATGTATGTATTATTTTTAGTCATGTCGGGCTTCCTTGTGCCACAAAACTACAAAAGGCTTATTTTCGGTTTTAATATATCTCTATGTAATAAAATTAACCCCAAAAAAACTGTATAAAATTAAGGAAGTTGATATAACATTTATTTTAACTTTTTTTCATTAGTGTTTAATGTTCAATTGATTTTATATCCTTATAAGTAGAGATCATTAGTTACAAGGGTAGGAAAAAAAATAAGCTTTTATCATTATTTGCATGGACTGTGAACGTTGTGTTGTATATATCGACACAAAATGTCCGCAGAAAGTCAAGTAAAGAACTAGTTTGAATTTTCAACTATTATGCTTTGAAAAATAATTCAAAGTTTTTAGCTTACCCTGAATCAACACAAATGTTGCCATTTAAAAATTGAAATTCATTAGGTTTACATCGCCTAATCGACCTTTATTTAATAATAAATATGAATCAATTCTAAAGGTTTGAATGTGAGACGGTCCGACGGTCCGAAGGGCGGGGAGCACGCAAGGTGAAACGGACTGGTAATAATTCTTTATTCAACTTGTTTTAGTTAAAATAATGATTTTTGTTTAAATCTATTATAAATAAATATTTGAACTGCATGCGGTTCAACTGAAGAAGAAATATTAGGACCACTAGTGAATCAGTGGGACCTTAGTGAAAGAGAGTGGTTCTTGCAGTTCTACTGTGATTAGTATTTGGGCAAATTTCTCAGATAACACATTTTGAAATTTTTGTCACAAAATAACTTTCAAGAACAAAAATGATCAAACTAGATCTTTTTTTATTTTTAAAAATTAATATTTTTTATTTATTTTTTAATTTAAATTTCACCCCCAAAACTTCACTCCATAACTCTAAACCCTAAGTTTAGATTAGTTAACTCAAAGGATATAAACGTATATTTACATCCTTTTGATAAAAATTATTTTTGTCATTTTTTTAAAGTTATTTTTTGACAAAAACTTTTTTAGGTCTATTTTAAGGTATTTCTCTTTGTTTTTTTATCTGATACACTATCGTAAGCACAAACATGATTAAAAAATGGGAGATCTATACGAAACTTTCTAAGTGGACAAAAAATAGAGTTGAATAACCTCTGCTCTTTTCTATTCGTTCCACATGTACGTCTATTAGGAGCACTTGCTTGTTACGTTCTTAAATATGATCAATATATTATTATATGAACGTGATGTCTTTTTTTGGTAACGCATTTGAACGTTGTCTAACCAACCAAACGCGAAAGAAAAAGTTATATAATGATAATGATTCTGCTGAACTAACTATATTTTAATTTTCCACAAATTATATTTGTCATAAATCTATTGCGATTCTTTTGTCACAATTGTTCAACACTTTTTCATTGAAATTCATATATAATGTATGATAATTTTATTGTGCTTCAAAATTTATATATATATCGCCCCTTATGGAAATTGTTTCTAGATCAGCAACTGCATGGGGTTATTAGGAAAATCAAAGTTTCTTTAGTTGAGTTATTTAAATTAATCTGGCCAACATCGCTTCGATTTGGGCTTAACTAATACTCCCTCCGTTTCGTTTTACTTGTCGTTTTGGGTTTATACACGCAGATTAAGAAACCATTTAATTTTACATATTTTCTAGATAAAACTACAATTACCTATACACCTAACCACATTTCAACCAATAGAAAAATAAAATAACAAATAAAACTAATAAATTTTGAATTGAAATTATAAAACAACACTTATTTTGAAACAA
This sequence comes from Moricandia arvensis, assembly GCA_905132765.1. Classification (NCBI taxonomy): domain Eukaryota; kingdom Viridiplantae; phylum Streptophyta; class Magnoliopsida; order Brassicales; family Brassicaceae; genus Moricandia; species Moricandia arvensis. Next base: position 74,623 of record CAJHQP010000627.1, on the reverse strand, counting down.
AAAAATTTCTCTACAACGACAACTAAATCGAAACGGAGGTAGTACATGAAAGCGTATATCAAAAATTTATTTAACATTTTAAACAGAACTTATCCAAATTTAATCAACTAGAATTTATCTGAGTTTAATCTGATATTTGAAGTGATTTTATTTTTAATAAGTTTTCAAATTATTGTAGGTGAATAAAAAATAAAAACTTAGCAAAATACAAAATTCCAGCCTCTATTTTCCGAGACAATTTCCGATTGATCAAGATAAGTACTATTTTATGGTATTTGTTTTATATTGTTCGAAAAATATAAAGAGCATGACAAATTTCTCAAGTCAATAGAGCCTGCATACTCTAAACACAGTTGTCGGTTCATAATTAGCTTAGTTATCCAAATCAAAATAAAATTTAGTCAAATAAATAAAATTAAGTGTTTTCCCGAATATATAAACATATCATTTTTACGAATACTTATTAGTTTATATTTTATTAATTAAAATAACAACATAATAAATTATTATTTATATTTTAAAAAGTATAAACAAACGTCAAATTAGTTGTAAATAACGACATTCACATATTAAAAATATTTTAGAAAATATTGTTATACAAATATTTTTGTTTTATTTATATATTATATCTTAATTTTTAGTTTTTATAATAAAAATATATTTTAAAGATAACAATATAATATGTAAAATTTATCTTATTTTCTTAAAAGATAATATTATTAATATAAATTCTATCTTATTAGATATTATTAAAAAACATCAAATAAGTGTAATTAAATAAAATCATGGAAACCTAATAAATCAACAATTTTATTTTTCAAATAATAGTATACATAAATTGTAATATTAATATAAATCTGACAAGAGCCACATTTAAAAACTCTTAGCGTTGAGGGTGATCCCGGCTGTTCTAAAAAGAATAATATTATATATAATTGGGCGTACGTGTGAAAAGACTTTTTTTTGTATACCTAGGAGAGGACATACTTGACTAGGTGGTCACGAATTTTAACATTTTTTTGTCTTAACGATTTACATGTACACCATTTAACTTTTGTAACAATTCACATGTACATTATTTAATAGTGAATCAGTCACTGTGAGATGAATTTGTTGCTCAATCTAATTTTTTTAAAGATAATTTCTTGATATGTACATATGATTCACATACACGAGTTCACTTGTAAAATGAATCACATGTATATTGAATAAATATTTGTACATACATTTGCAAGTTCAAATATTTAAACGGTCAAATAATCAATGTGTACACATATATTTTATTGTACAAATGTACACCGTTTTACAAAAACTCACATGTAGACTAGTTGTTTGTACACCAAATAAGTTTTAACATACATTTAGTGTTTTGAATATTATAACGGCCAATATTGTCTAATATCAACTCAAATCGTTTAGATAAGCACGGGTGATTCATTTAGGATTTATGTGAAACGTAAATGATTCAAGATTCTATGATATTTTATGATGCTATGTCGTCAATGTCTACACATATGTTTCATTGTCCACATGTACAATGTTTCATAAAAGCTCTTATGTACACCGGTTCATTTGTACACCGAATAAGTTTATCATTCATTTGCAAGTTTGAATATTTGAACGACCGATCGTCTAATATCAATTACAATCGTCTAGCATAAACACGAGTAATTCATGTGAAAATTAAGTGATTCAAAACTTAATAATATCTTAAGATTTTAATGATATTGAATATCTTGTTTTATTTCATTTATATTATTTTAGGCTGCATTTTGTGTATATATTTTAATTTTGTATTCATTTGTACATTATAGAGGTTAAAATACAAATTCAGAAATTTGCTGACGAAATTGAGAAGCAATTTACACGTTTAAACAAGATTGGGGTTAAAATCAAATGGTACAAAAGTTAAGGGACCGAAAGTGCAAAAACATCAAAATGAACTATTGTTGCTCTGAAGCTTTTTATGACAGTTGAAGAGCACGTCAGAGGGAAACGAAGATGATGAATTACAATTAGCAAGCAAGAATTAAGACACAACGCAGAGGATTGAGTTGACGTGAGAACGCGACGGACCAGATTCATCACTGTGTAATCAGATTCATTATTGTCTCCGTTGCTATCTTCATCTACCTCTCTGCCGTCTTCTTTTGTGTCTTTGTATTGTTAATTATTATAAACAAGAACACAAACATTTAATGTTTGTAAGAGATAAATCTGGATCATTGATGTTGAATGTAAATCAATAAATCCAACGGTTAAAATTGAATGTAGATATGTGTCAAATCAATTTTGGTCTGTGAATAAAATAATGTTTTTCTTTTTTCAAATTACATTAAATGAAAATTAAATTAGTTAAGAATGAAAAGAACGAGAGTGAACTTAGTTTACAAAAAGTGTCCTAGGAGTATAAACTGACCTATTATGAAATAAAAAACTTAAAACTTTCTCTAAGTGTAAATGTTTCCAAGATTAATTGCCACTCCACTCCTACTCTTAAAATCAAGTATTTTTTTTTCAAGTAGAATAATAAGTCATTTATTTCAATTATTTGTAATTACAAAACTAATATTAAGTAATAAAATAAAAACAACTATTTGGATTGTTAGCTTGTTACTCATAACTAATTATCTGATTTATTATCTATATTTATTTTTAGACAAAAAAATCTCTAAATTATAATCAAATTATTTGTCTATACGATAAATAAATTAAAAATAATATGTTATAGAAATAATTTAGAGTTTTTTTATTTTATATTTATCATATATTGACTTAAAACAAATGAAAAAAAGTAAAGATTATTTATTAAAAAATTGCTTAGCTTGAAATTATAACTAACTAATTTTTCTTAAATTATATGCACGGCTTGAATAACTAAATTAATAAATTATTATTAAATAGTTTACAATAATTATATAATAATATATAAACTAGTTCAAATTAGTAAGTAATAAAACATGCAAGTACTTGCAAATATACCAAGTTTTAGCAAATACTTGAAAGTGCAAGTATTTGAAAGTGCAAGTATTTTGAAAGTCCAAGTACTTGTTTTTATTAAACCAAATATGGGTTTAAAACTTTATTACTCGAACAAATCAATCCAAGTACCAATTACATTACAAATGACAAGTATTTTGCTTGTGCATATCCCTAAAAATTAGGATCCCTAATCAACACCAAAACACAAATTAATATTTTTTATTTTACCATTAATCATTTCCCCTTGTATTTTATCTAATTTTAACAGTTTCAAAATAATTATGATAAGTTCTTATATACATATAAAATGCATAGATTTTTTTTATGACACATTTTGAATTTTTTAAAACATACATATATTTATAACTTAATACTTCACTTATTTAGATATTTATATAGAGTGTACATACATGTATATAAAACAGATAGCTTTTATTATTAAGAGTTTATTTAGTCAATATATAATATCTGTTACAAACGCTGGAATTCATCAAAGCCATGAAGACTTTATAATATACATATATATATATATATATACATTAACAATTAAATAAATTTAAAGAACTTTATGAATCACGTATACAGGAATATAATTTTATATGTGTACTACGTTGGTTATGCATCACTTTCCGAATTTGGTGGCTACTCTTCCTTTCTTAATAATATATAGTTTACAGTTATTGTTGACAAAAAAAACAATTTTAAAAGCCCTGGTCGTTTGTTTTTTATCTGATACACTATCGTAAGCACAAGCATGATTAAAAAGTGGGAGATCTATACGAAACTTTCAAGTGGACAAAAATAGAGTCGAATAACTTCTGCTCTTTTGTATTCGTTCCACATGTACGTTTATTAGGGGCACTTGCTTGTTACGTTCTTAAATATGATCAATATATTATTATATGAACGTTGTCTTTTTTTGGTAACGCATTTGAACGTTGTCTTTTTTTGGTAACGCATTTGAACGTTGTCTTTTTTTGGTAACGCATTTGAACGTTGTCTAACTAACCAAACGCGAAAGAAAAAGTTATATAATGATAATGATACTGCTGAACTAACTATAGTTTAATTTTCCACAAATTATATTTGTCATAAATCTATTGCGATACTTTTGTCACAACTGTGCAACACTTTTTCATTGAAATTCATATAAAATGTATGATAATTTTATTGTGCTTCAAAATTTATATATATATCGCCCCTTATGAAAATTGTTTCTAGATCAGCAACTGCATGGGGTTATTAGGAAAATCAAAGTTTCTTTAGTTGGGTTATTTAAATTAATCTGGCCAGCATCGCTTCGATTTGGTCTTAACTAATACATGAAAACGTATATCAAAACTTTATTTAAACATTTTAAACAGAACTTATCCAAATTTAATCAACTAGAATTTATCTGAGTTTAGTCTGAAATTTGAAGTGATTTTATTTTTAATAAGTTTTCAAATTATTGTAGGTGAATAAAAAAATAAAACATTTTAAATTTTCATCTAAAATTATAATATTTAGATTTTTGTTTTTATAATTAAGAAATTTATCTTAAACATTTTGGAAACATTTAAAACACTCTAAAATCTCTAATTTAAAATTTGTTCAGTAACCCGTGGATTTCATGGTGTTTTCTGAAATGAAAAATTCGACACTAATTTTTAAAGTTTTTTTTTAAATCCATATGGCACTGAATTTATCATTTTAATACAGTTTAACTCAAACTCTTAGTTGAATACACCTGCTTGAACAATTAAAAGAAAAATTTGATTCATTCAATAAAAATAAAATTTAGAACATTTGGTATCTAAATTATAAGTTAATGTGGTTATTTTCAATAAAATTCCAATTTTTCAAGACCCGTTTAATTAACGAAGAACGCTTAGTGCAGCTAACCAATGATCCCTTCTTGGTTTTTGCATAAACTAAGATAAGATGTAAATAAAATACACAATATCAAGTTTTGTTGCAGCCAAATAAATCAATTCCTCAATCAATCTCTGATACTTCTGTGGATCATCAAGCATTTTCTACTCATACCGTCTTACATATGGTTCGGTCCCACAGTGAACTCCATTGGTCTACTACAAAGCAAACCAACCTTGACAACAATGTCAAACACATACTTCCTTTGGGATAGACAAAGACCTTCTTTGATGCGTGTAACTTCTATTCTTAGAAAATACTTAAGTTTTCTCAAATTCTTCATATGGAAACAACCATTCAAATATTTCCTAAACTCATGAATGGCTTTTATTTGAGTTTCCTATTATTGCCAGACCATCAACATATACCAATACATGCAACTAAACTTTAGTATTCACCAGTGAAAAGTGAGTAATTTGACTTATTATGTATAAAACCAAACTTCGAAAAAGCATAGGAAAGCATAGGAAACCAAACATCGGACTTTGTTCCAAACAGTACAAAGACTTGTGCAACCTACATACCATTCTCTGCATAAAGCATTGAAACCCTGAGGAATCTTCGTATACACTTCTTCTTTCAAGTTTCAAATTTTTTCTGCAGCAACCTGGAGGACTAATTATTTGTAATCAACTTCTTATTTTTGTCGATTACCACAAGTAACAAGTCAATATTTCTACTTCTCAATCGATCCAACTGCATTATACTTTATCGTGAATATCCACTTGCATTCAGTCATCCTCTTTCTTGGAGGCAAATATTCAACTCACCACGTTGTATTTTTCTCTTCCGCATCGATCTCTACTCTAAGTGTTTCTCACCATTGAAAATTTCATTGCCTCAACAAATGTTTTTGGAACACTATTAACAGTTACACTAGCCGAAAATCTCTATGCAACTCAAAAACCTATCACATTTCAAAAAGTTCTCAGTTTCATATTCTAGATTGTTATCTTGACTAACAATAGATGAAGGCATCTGAATCACCATATTAGTAAAATAATCACATAACATGAAGATGACTTTTTCTTTCTAATTCATCTTTCTAATATTTTTATATGATGTAACAGTCTCCACATGTGTCACTCTTGAAGGCTTAGATGAAGTATCTATATGAGACTAAATCACTATTGCAAGCTATGTATGTGTTACACATTCATGACTCAGTATCACATATTTCAACATGTTTCAAATATTCTTCTTCATTCTCAACTGCTCCCCCTTGCGATGGTTGTTGCACTACATCTGCAACAGTTCCCGTCTTTTTTCTGGCAATGTGTCACATGTATCACATGTTTTAACGGCTTCTTGAATTGTCCCATCAAATCTAGGTTCATCAATAAAATCAAACGAGATAATTGATCCATCTGATATCAAAATTCCTGACTCTTTTTAAGCTTCAAAGAAGGAAAATTTATCTTCAATGAAAGACACATCTCGAGCAAATTCTTTTCTTGTTTCCAAATCATATAGTCCACCCTTTCTTTGTATAAGGGTAACCAATAAAAACACATGTTTTACTACGAATTGAAAACTTGTCGCCGTAACGTTTTGGATTATGAACATATGCGAGATATCCAAAGATCAATTACTCACAATCTGTAGGAACCTTCCCAAAAAAAATCTCACAAGGGCTTCTCCCTTGTCTATCTCATACGAAGTCATGTTGATTAAATGTGATGCACCCAACACACAGTGACCCCAAAACTTTATAGAAAAACTCTCCTAAAACCTAAAAGCTTGTTCCATATTTAATATATGCATATTTTTCCTCTCAGCTCTTCCATTTTACTAAGGTGTACCCACACACGAATTCAAATGAATCACTCTCTTTCTATAAAAAAGTCTTTCACCCTCAAGAATTCCCTAACATTATCACTCGATACTATCTTCACTTGCTTATTAAATTGTATTTGAACCAAAGTAAAGAAAACAATTTTAGTTATTTCAACTCGAGTCTTAACTTCAAGAAAGCTCAAAAATAATCATCCACAATCGTTAGAAAGTACAAAAACCATTCAAGCTAGGCGTGCTATATGACCCCCATAGATCAAAATGTATCATCTCAAAACATTCTTTACTTTTACTTGAACTAGCATAAATTCACTTTGGCATTGTTTCGCTTTGAAGCATATGTCACACCCAAATACACCAATACTTCCACTATCAACACATGTTTCCTAGTTACTTCTGCAAAGGCATGTCTCATCCTCTTATGCCAAACTTCTAGTGATTCCCCCTTACATACTCTTCTAACACTTTGAATATGTCTAATACCTTGAAGAGATAACAATCATTCTCTTCCTTCGCTCGTTCCAATCATCATTTATACACCAAAATCAAATAGAAAACATCATGTCTTTGAGAAAAATACAATGCAGCTCAACACATCAATCAACTGGGACACGAAGATAAAATACAACTCAAATCTTCCACAAAAGAACTAGTGTCAACCTCAACTTCTCTCTCAAAAAAATACTTCCTTCTTGTTCAGCAACTACACTATTTCCATTAGGTAATCTAACCAAACACGGTGAAACTCTGTAGATATCAACAAGAAAACTCAATGTAAATGTCATATGATGTAAAACTCCACTATCAATTATCCACTTATTCATGATTTTTTTTTCTGCTGGAAAAATTAGTTGGTTCTGATTTTAAACAAGGATCACCTAAAATTTGTTCTCATTTCTCTTTCCTAAACTAATCTTGGCATGAGAATCAACATGACTTGTAAATGTGGATGATACAACCGATGTGTATGCCACTGAAATGTTTTCTCTCAGTGAAGCGCTTTACGAAGATCCTTCCACAATAACTCTAAGGTCGCTTTACATAGGTATGTTTTTATCAAAATTCTTCTCTTCCATCATCAACTAATCAAACAAAACTTAACAGACCCAAACAATCTTAACTAATGAACCTAAAATCGATGAATAATACTCGATGAACATCACCACTGTGAATATTAATCGTTGAACATTATTAGCGATAAACAGTAACCAATGACATGTACCACCGATGAACAATAACATCATAAACTGCGTTGCCGATGAATAGTAACTCTGTGAACAATATGCTATGGAAAACAATACCCAAAAATCAAAAATTTCTTTCTGCGAATCTGAGATCAAAATTTCCAAATGTTAGAATAAAAGATCAACCTTGGCTCTAATACGATAAAAGATTTGACATTTTTCTGTTTTATGTCTTGTTAACTTTTATAAAAGAAAATTAATTATATACACGAAATTCTAAAACTAACAAATATTTCCATTCTTAGTTCATAACTATTTTACTAGGGGTGGGCATTTATCCATTCGGGTCAAATCCATTCGGGTTTCGGTTTTTGGAGGTTAAAATTTTCAGCTTTGTTCGGGTATTTATAAATTCCGGTTCGGGTTCAGATAACCGGTTTAAATTATTTTAAAAAATTTAAATTTTAGATAGACTTTAATTTTCTCAAAACTAAAAGTAAATATGATATATAACATATAAATTTGTGTAATAAATGCCAAAATACTTAAAATTAACATAAAAATTGGTTTGACTTGAATATTTGGATGGAAAATCAATAAATATTTTAAGTAGTTTTGTTTTTTGAGTATTTTTTAGCTAATTTAGGTATTTACTTTTGACTATTATATTTTATAATATTTTAGAAAATTTGAAAATATCTTATACATTTTGGATATATTATTTGGATATTAAATCTAAAAAAATCTAATATATTCAAGCACATAAATTTGATTTGGATATATTTGGATATCTGAAATATTTAGGTTCGGATCGGGTTCGGTTTCGGTTCTCTAGATATCAAAATTTTGAACTCATTCAGATATTTAACTAGTTTCGGTTCTAAACTCCAAATTATATTAGTTAACTCTAGAGGTATAAATGTATATTTATACAGTTTAATAAAACTTATTTTCAATCGTTTCTTATTGAACATTGTTTTGTGGCAAACAATTTTTATGATTATTCTAAAGCTTTTTAATTAATAATAGTATTTTAATAATTAATTAATTTCATTTAAGTTATTATTGTAGATAATCATTTTAAGAATAAATGTGAAAATCATTCATAAAAATTTATTTCTCAAATCTTTATATATAAAGTACAGTTTATTCAATCATGGGTGAGCCACGTAAGAAAATAAGTTTCTGAAAGCTTGCCACCTGGCATCTACCATTCCCTATTTCCTGGTGAGATTTCGTGGATTCAAAATTTGGTTCATTTCTTTCAGTTGTATGGGTCTGGTTATTTTTCAAATGGCCCATTTGTATTTAACATGTCCAAACATCTTTACCTGTTCATCTCACCGGCGTTATTAATATTCAGGCGTTACAGAGTCTCAATTAACCCAATCCACATCTTTATCTCAAGCATCAACCAAACATCTCCACTCCTACCACGATTTCTCCTTCAATGCATCCCTCATTAATTCTTTTGTGTGGATCTTCCACTATAAAAAGATATGTTCTGTATTCTCAAATTCATCAGTTCAAGCTTCTCAATCTTGCTCTCTGAATCCTGTGAGTTCAACGAGATTATTGAGGAATGTGATGGCGTCAACGATTTGCTTCATGTTGTTGCCGGTTTTGAGACCCATCCAAACACGAGCATCTTTAACTTCTCCGCTCATCACGGCGACGTCCATCAATTCGGTGCGGTGCTGCAAGTAGGGAGTATCTAGAGGAAAATGGTGGTGATATTACTGCTCATAGGAGACGGAGATCGCCGAGTGGATTACATGGACATGTTTAGGATCCGACCCGTTTGAGAAAAAGGAGAAGCAGTGGTCTGGGAAACGTGTGGTGTTACATGCGAGGTGGATCTGAGCGACTGGAGGAGAGAAGAATTGGACATGGTGGCGTAAATAATGAAGGTTATGAGTAGGAGTAGAAGAAAGATACATCGATGATGATGAGGATGAAATTACAAGGAGAAATGTTTTTTCTGTTGAGGTTTTACGGCGGATGAAGTAAATGGAGTTGAGGAAGAGGTGGAGAGAGGGTACTTAGCAAAACTGGAGTTTGTAGGAATCCAATGGGGACAGAAAGATATTTTGTATATATTGTATGTGGGTAAAAGTCTATATATTTAGAACTCAAATAGTTTGCAAAACTTTTACTTTAAAAAAAAACTAATTGAAAATAAAGTTGAACTAAGTGAGGGAAAGGATCGGATGATGAGATTTAGAGAAATACAATTTTCTGTATTTTGTGTTTTGTTTGTTTCAGAAACTTATTGCTTTTTGTCTTCTATTTTTACGAGAAGTTATTACAAGACTTTCTTTGGAGGTCTTTTATGAGATTAGTTATTTGCTAGACATTAATGGTTTGATGGTTATGGTGAAATCTATATGAATGCAGCGTAGGACAAGTTGTTTGGTGGAGTGTTTAAGAAAAGTTCAGAGCTGGTGTTTATTATCGATAACAACTTGCTTATTTTCAGGTTCTTCCCTTGAAAGCAAACTCTTTTGTTCATCATCATTAAAGCCTATATAACCCGGTGGTCATTTTGGAGGTATGATAGTTCTTTTGAATCCTTTTGAATGACTTGAAATTTTCGCCAACTCCTCTTCTCTCATCATTTCTTAACATTACTTGAAAAATGCAAAGGCCATCATTGACTGGATTACGTAGGTGGAACCACAATGCGATTTTGACCTGGTGAAATATGAATGGTGCAACGAACCTCCAGGACAACTATACTTCAGTATGGAAGACGGTAAGATTCACATGCATGGATAATGAATAGTCGTATATTTTCAGTAAACTTTTTAATCGCCTTAGTGATCAAGTTCTTGAGATGAGATAGTGATTTTGAGATAGCCTTCGCCGGAGTGATCTTCATCTCCGTTGATCTTTTTGGGTAGTTCTTATGATCTTATCAAACCTTTGGATTGTAGATTTACAATGTCCTCATCCTCGCTCGATTATGATCTTATGATAATAAATTGTAATTGTTGTCATGATTCTACGGTTTACTACGTTAGCCGATACAAACCAAACTCAATACACTTAATTTGTTATTATCTTACGGACCACTTGCTACTTCAGTGCAGAAAATAATTTATATTAGCCAATGTTCACGCTACAACAAATTATAAAAACTAAATAAGCCCCTACAAAATACTACACTAAACATGATTTTTAAATTACATTAAATTGATTTTTAGGTTAAAAAGAACATATGTTTTATAAGTTTTGTGAACATAAAATCTAAGGTTATTGTGTTTAATTAAATGTAATTTTTTAAAAAAACTTGCTAAAATAAAACTCTCAACCATAATTTTAATATTAATATGAAACTTTGAAGATATATAATTGCATTGCCCAACAAAGATATAATGTTAAATGGCCCGATAACAAACAAAATAAAATAAAAGAAAATGAAATTAGATACTTATACTAAAACAAACAAATTAAAATATTTGTATCAATAAATAAAAATAGAACATATCTTTATTAATAATCGCAACAATCGTCTTAGAAATATAGTTCACCCAACAAACAGACTTTGAGTTTTTTTTATAACAAACTAGGGTCTGACCCGGGCTACGCCCGGGTTTCTTGTTTCAATTTTAAGTTTACTTATATATATTTTATGTTTATTTTAATATATAAACAGTATAATATATTATAAAATATACGTATATATATAATTTTTCATCGATTATTCATTGTTTTTCGTCTTACGAATTTCAAATTATAAAACTTGTTTAATTTTAATGTTTATCAATGGTTTTTGTCTTGATGCGTTGTTTTATATTTGGTCGAATCATTTATTTATATTGTCCTAATCTATTTGTTGTCTTCCTTTTCCATTGTGGTTATTTGTCAGAAAACACGTCTTCATTCTCATTAGTGGTTGATCAAATTTCATGACATGTTAGTTGAACTGGTACAATTTATGGATATATTGTAATTTATGGAGGTTGTGGAGGTACTTTAATGTAATTGTTTTATTTTTGGTCATTTAACTGGTAGTTTTATTTTGTGTAGCTCTTTCTTGGTATTTAATTATAAAAATTTAGTTTCGCATGAGTTTTGATTTAATGATTCAATGCCGCTTAGTTCATTGAATATGTTACCTAAAATTACTTTACTTATATGTTAGATTGTATTGTACATCCGCAGGCCCAATGTATTGTGTTGCCTCTGCTAGTACTTGTTTTGATTCCATGACATAACAGGTGTTTTGGCATCTAAGTGAGAACCGTACAACTCGTGAAGTAATTTCTCGTTGTATGTTTCTGAGACTTTTTTCTATGTGCAACAATAGGTGTTTTGGCAGTGTTTTTGGTGGAGTTATGGATATAGTGAATGTTATATGTAACCTATGTATAAGTGTGCAAAGAACTGATATAACGCTTCCGTTATTGAGTATTCAATGTAAACAATTTAAACAATCCATCTAAGTTGGCATTTAAGACATCCATATGAATTGGTGGTGTACGTTTATTTCTTTCTTTTTGTATTAGTTGGTGGCGTCAATTTTGTAAAATTTCATTTTGTCATTTTATTTTTTAAGTATAGAAAGTGTTGTGCGTTTAGTTAGTGACTAATTGCATGAGTTGCTCTCCCTTTGTTTTTTATTGTTCCTTATGTTTGTGTAGTCGACATTTGGGCCATGATTCTAGTATGCATTTGAGTCGTACGTGGTGTATTGTACATAGCAAACATTGCTGCTTTAATAATATTTGGCTCTTTACGCCTTGTCCGTCTAGTATGTATGAAATTTACATTTTGACTAATTTTAGTCTGTGATCTTGATGGTGGAAGTATATTACGGAGTTCATTATTTTTCTTCTAGTTACATTGTACTATCTGGTAGTGTTAACTCTTTCTAATAAGAAGTTAGTTTTATTATTAGATCATGTTCGCCATTCTGATTTCTTTTCCTGCTAGCATTGGCTGTTTGTTTGTCAGTTTATGTTCATATATTTATTTTAAATACAGGAAACCCATTTATACATGTGATGTAAATTATGTTATCTTCTTATTAATCAGTAAGTAAACTTTGATATTAGAAACTTAACTGTAAACTGAAAAAAAGAATTAAAGAGATAATTTTGCATTTCTGCATATCTTTTGGGTAAAAAGTACAGACATTTGTATGATTAATTGTTTTTGACTCATGTTTTTCTAATATGTAAATTTTAATAGAGAATATTATTTAAACTTTTATTGGATTTAATAAAATCTGGATCAGACTAATTTATTGGTTATATATGTAGATATGGTTTACTTATTTGGTGAAAGCATATCCAATTAGATGATTTTGTGTCCTATACTCTTCTTATGTTGACTCTTATATGCGTTAGCTTCTTTGAGGGGAAAGTAAAACAAACATATTTATGTTTATTATAATTGTAAATTTGCAATGCAAACATATTTGGCTATGGAAATTCATCATCTACTACTGTGGAATGCAGAATGTTACATCGATAAATATATCTTTAGGAACTAAAAGTCATGCGTGTACATAAATCTGTCACAATTTCAAATAACTTTTAAATAGAGTTATGCTCTGCTCATCTCATGAACATATACCATTTATCAATGATTCAAACAAAAATCTCAATATTCTGAAAGACATGTAAAACAACATACCCAACTACTGGGCACTCGCCGTCGTAACCTTCTTCCCCATCACGATTTGAGTAATCATCCAAACGCAACTACCCTGCTCTCACCGTCTTAACTTTCTTCCCCAGAGGCAACTGCTGTGGCTCCTCCTATGCCAGAGATTACCCTGAAAGATCTTAGCCTATGGACTTTTCGTTTAAATACAAACTTTTACGGCGACGATCATCACATCGACTAATAATCAATATTTTCTTAAGATATTGTCGTACCGACCACCGTCACCAACCGTCAGATACACTCCAGCGGGAATCCATAGAATTTTCTTTCCTGCAATGTAATAAACTTTGCAGAGAGTCATCCCGGTGGAGATAGAAGCCGCATTAAGCGATTTCAACGGAGGCAGAACGGAGATTCGACATGTCGAGATTCGAGAATGAAAAAGGGTTTGGAGACATAGGGATGACCATCACAGTTGTGACCGCCGCTTAAGATTTTCAAGACGAAATTTAGAAAAGAATTAAGAATTAGAAAATAGGTGGCCAGGTGGGGGAGTGATGAAAAGCAGCAAAAGAATACATTGTTATTTATAGGATTAGATTTGCAGAGTAAACTTGGGGAAGAAGAGGGAGGAGAAATGAATGAAACGTTGTGGAATGTATGTTTAATGTTAATGATAATCATAATTACATCGGTTGAATTTTGATCTCAAACGTTACAATAAACTTTGGTTAGAGTTGACGGTTTTTACTATGCAAGTTCGAAAAAGAAATTGACATGTTAGTAAATGTGAGCTTCAAAAGAAAAAGCCCAATAAAAATACAAATGGAAAGAAAGTAAGTGGGATAGGACACGTGGTGAATTCTCCATCACCTAATTGATGACGTGGAATGGAGGAGGAGTGAGACAACTCTTTTATATAGTAATAGATGAGTTCAACAGAAAAGAAGATAAAATTTTAAAAAGAAATTAAAACATAACATTCCACACACAATTAAGATAAAATCATTTAAACTAACAACAAATTTTAAAAGAAATATAATGAAACAAAATCCCGCGCGAAGCGCGGGCTTACCCTAGTAATATTATAAAGATATGTCATATGATGTCGTGGAGTTCGTGTATGAACCGTGTTTATTCAAGTTTCAACGATATAATATAGTCATATATCATCGTTTTAGTTCGGTCCAGGTAAAAATAAAATAAGCACATTAGGCGGAGTTTGAACGGATTTGGATTCGATTGGTTTGGTTAGGTAAAAATGCCTCGAAGTTTTCTCATTTTGCTTTTTCTTGAAAAGGAACTCTTCTTCTGTAGATGTCAAGTAACACTTTCTTCTACATATGTATGATTCTTACACGAATTTTCGCTCACCCTTCTTTAGTGGTCATCACATTTTTGGAGGTTTGCAAACTTTGTTGGTCTTGTGAGCATAACAAATCAATTATTGTTAATTATTTGTAACAAACATTAATATAAAGTTTATATTCTTAAGAAAAATTTGGTTGGAAAATTGAATCCTACCCGCATACCAAACTATAACTTAGGAGGTTTCTTGGACACACTTAATTTCTATTGTAACAAAAGTCTCAGGCTGGTATATTATAGACGTGTTCTCAAAAGAAAAGAATACTGTTTTTTCTAAAGTTTCAAATGTAATATAACAGTTTTAGGCTAATACAGTTCGTTGTTGCCAAGAGCCAATGATGAATCAAGCGTACCCATGAGCTTTGTTCTTGTATCTCTAGAGGTTGGTTATTGTATAGGTTTAGGTGTATGAGGATGTTAACAAGTCATTATAATGTAGCGAACAGGTTCGGGTTATTGTCTTATGTGCAAACTTTGCATTTGTTGTATCATTTCCACTTTCTGCTAAGATTATATCAATCGGTGGTTCCAGGTATGTTCCATATGCATGGCTAAGTGAAAACTGGGAGCTACGGCTGATACGAAGACTCATTCTGACTGAAACTAGAGGTGAGATGTTCTGATGCAATCCTAATATCAAACCTAATATCAAATGATGATATTCTCATAATCAACTCACATCACGAAGAAACTCAATCACGCTCAAATTGTTCGATTTGGCATTAAACCGGTCTATTAAGAAACTTGTCTTATTTGGATTTCTTCAAATCAGGAAACCAAGAAGGTCTCTACACGAAACTGAAGCTGCTAGAAGGTTTTATTTATTTCTTTTGACTACTAGAAACATGTACACGAACTATATGAAGCTTAGTTCACCTCATTGTAAAGGGAGGCTTGATTATTGAATAAAAACAGAGTTTTCTCTTTTGAAACTTTTATACTTGTTTCTTGTTTCTCTATTCTTATAAGGTGGATTCTTTAGCTAGAAAACGTGTGAGTCTCTATCCTTGGGTGGATTTACTTAGGCTTGTGAGTTTTATCAAAGGCCATTTGCAGTCTTTTTAGTGCTCTTCGACCCATCATCATCATATTATCCACCACTAGCTTGAAAATCTATTCATTCAAGAGTTTTGCGAAGCCTTTGATAGCTTAAGCTTACATCATGTTCTCATAATCCTGTCTTTGTATCATAATGAACCAAGATAGCTTCTTCTCTAGACACACGTACTACAGTAGATAGAAGTCTATTAATGCTATATAAAGTGTGATAACGTATGTAATTCTGATCTTTGTGACATAGCAATGTCTCAATGCTTTATGTTATACTGCATTAACTCATTCAGATCTTTGTTATATAGCAATGTCCCGATGCTTTATTTCCCTTAAGTTAATTTAATCTTTGATCATATGTTCATAATGATATATGTAAGGATCTTGATACACGTTTAGTTAATCCACTCCTCTTTTTTTTTTTGGATCTCCAACCCCATTCCGTGTTCCTTACGTTTGTAGTAAAACATTTTCTAATCCAATTTTATTTTCCACTCCATAAAAACCATCTATAAAAGACATCTTTGGATGTCTCTTCTGCATCCATTTTTCAGTGACCTCAAGAATGATCATCATCATCATCATCTATGGTGAAGACAGAGAAGAAGGGCTGGTTTATTCTCTTATTATCCTGTATGAGAAGAAAATGATAGTTAAAAGCAGATGTTACATAAAAAAAATTGAAAAATCTTGACCTAATCCACTTATAATCAAATCATAATTTCATTAAAAAGGTTAAAATGTAAAGGGCCTTGAGGCACACTTTAACTGTCTATTCTTACTCCTGTTTCGATTACAACTCAACACTTATCTTACACAATATTGTGATTACAAAACCCTAGTAAATTTCACTTTTACCTTCATACACAAGAAATACCAGTAAGATGTAAAGGTTCAGCAGAACAACTGAGTTTCATCTATTGTTCATATCATTAACTCAGAGATACATTTATTACACACTCAAAGAAAACAGAATCATATCATAAAAGCCAATCAAAACACTTTTACCTTAAAGGCACAAGAAATACCTGTAAGATATACATGTTCACCAGAACAATTGAGTTTTCATATGTAGTTCATACAACACACATACACATACATATTATTATTACACATTCAAAACAAAAACAGAATCAGAAAAAAAAGGCAAATAAAAAACAAGTGCTTCCATCTATCTGCTTTGCCTCTCCTCTCAATTAAACTTCATCAGCAGGTTCAAGCTTTGACGCTTAGTAACACGGATACAATATTGCCAATGACAGCCACCAAGAGAATGAAGCCTATGATCATGTTCATGAGATAGTTGTAACTGTGGATTATTGCGGTTACTACTGTCCATTGCTTCCTCTGTAATAAACCAGCTCTTCTTCTCTATCTTCACCATAGATGGTAATGATGTTGACTTCTTGTCCATGGATGCATCAACGGCTTCAGACTCGCCTTCTTTCACCTGAAAAGGAAACTACATAATGTAAGTGAAGTGACTATAAGATACAAGCACTCACAGAATCAACATACGAGCAGCTCAAGACTTGCCTTCTTCAGGATCTTTCTATTAATAGAAGTGTCTGCAGGTTCATTGCCATAGTCTTTCCTCAAATTATGAGCTCTCTCTCTGGACTTGATGTACCTCGGTAACTCTGTTCATATTAGAATGAAAAACTGAGTGTTAGTATACAGATTAGTTCCTATGAAAGTAATGATGTGATGTGTGTTTTAACATTGCAGATATGGATTCAGCATCTTCGCTCTCACTGCTATAATCAGCAAGGATCCCTATCAAAGCTTTCTTTGGCCTGTGATCGTTGCGGGTGCTCTTCCATCATTGTGGTGTCTCCATCATTGCAGGGAGATTTGCTGCTGCTGCTGGTGAGTGTAGTTGTCGCTTAAAATAGAGATCAGGTTCCCCTAGTTGCTCAACCTGCATGTGTAAAGAGAGAGCCAGACCAGTGAAGAAAGTGGTTTGATGATACTAATGACCAAACTGAAACACATACTCTCACCTCAGAGGTTGTGGCAGTATTTGAAACAGAGACCATGGTGGAGTGGCTTAACTCATTGGAGCTATTACCGTACAAACTGTCTCCGTCAACAACACCCTTGTAGTTGTACATTACTTTGCAGATAACATAGTTGCTCTAAAACAAAAAGGTACACACACATGAGTTCTTTTCCACATAAACAAAGTTGAATTACCATTGTGTCAGAAGTCCCTAGTTCGAATGACTTGGGACGAAATTAATATTACGTGGTTTCTGGTTTCTAGATTAGAGATTTGGACGCGAAAAAAAAAACTAATTCAACTAACACATAAACTTATAAATGACCTACCAAACTGAATCTAAAAAGATAGTTTTACCTAGTTAAAAAGGGGAGGAAGTGATGTGATACTCGTGCATAAGGTGTTGTCCTCTTCGTTCCCTTCTTCTTCTTCGCAGGTGCATAGTAAAAAGTTATTACTGGATTTTTTCCAAGAAAAAAGAAAAGTTATCAACGGGTCTAGCTTTTTAAGCGCAGTTAAACCATGTTTTTTTCGATTTTATTCTTATTTTATGAATTTTATTTTGGTTTTGTTTCCGTCTTGCTAACATTATTAGATTATTTTTATGATTCTCACATTTATATAAAAATATCTTTTTCCTAAAATATCATATTTGTTAGAGAAATAATTTGAATAGTTTTTATTAGAGAAACGTCAAAAGTTTATTGGAGGAATTTCATTTCTTAAATAATTTAAGAATGTCTCCAACAAAAATGATAATAATATTTAACATAATATAATTATTTAATTAAATTCTAATCTATTATCTCTTTCCTATTAGAAATCTAATATGCTCTTCATTTATAAGGTTTAATGATTTTAATAACACTCAGAAATTATTCAGTGTTTTCCTCAAAGGCTGACAAAAGAAATTGAAAATTGAAAACAAAAGTTTTCTCCAAGAGATAGCGACGAAATATATTTCTTGATTGTTGCACTGAACTGGCAGATTACTGATGGTTCACTATAAAAAAATTTGGGGGCTTCGAATCTAGGTTGCAGCTTTTAGTATTTTATTTCTTTGCTTTTCCAAAAAGTTTCTCTTTTTGGTAATAGCCGCCACCATTGACGCCAACGTCAACCTCAATACTGTACTTGATTACTTTCTGCAAGATATCTATGTCTCGACCTAATATGCATGGTTGTATGTATTATAGGCTTGTAATAATTCACTGGGCAGCTTAGGTAAATTGTGGGAAAAGTTTTGGAGGAGAAAATAGAGAGAAGAGATTATTATCTTATATCCTATTCATGAAGGCAATGTTACAGAAAAAACTATAAAACCTTGTCCTAATCCACAGTTTTTATTATCATTTCATATTTTCCATAAACATATAGTCCATCCAGTACTGAAGCTGAAAATGGCATACTCAGATCAGGCTACTGAGCTTAAGGAAACATTATTTACACCACTAAATTAAAGAGATTTTGCAAAATTCAGTCTGAAAGAAAAAAATGGCCTAAATTTGTTTATATTATTTAAGGCCGAAAGTCCATGTTTCCCTGACCCTTTCATATTGTGAGATGTAACATGTAATAATGTAAAGGGCCTTGAGGCATAAGACGTACCTTACACAAAGTTGATAATACTAATTAAATTTCACTTTTATTTAAGGCACAAGAAACACTCATAGGATATAGAAATTCAGAGCAATTGAATTTCCATCTATTGCTCGTACATAGACAAGGACATATTATTTATTACACATTCAAAACCAAACAAAAACAGAATCAGAAAAAAAGCCAAATAAAAAACAAGTGCTTCCCTCAATCTGCTTTGCCTCTCCTCTCAATCAAACTTCATCAGCAGGTTCAAGCTTTGACGCTTAGTAACACGGATACGATATTGCCAATGACAGCCACCAGCCCTTCTTCTTTGTCTTCACCATGGATGATGATGATGACTTCTTGTCCATGGATGCATCAACGGCTTTAGACTTTCCTTCTTTCACCTGAAAAGGAAACTACATAATGTAAGTAAAGAGACTATAAGATACAAACATTCACAGAATCAACATAGGAGCAGCTCAAGACCTCCAATAGCTTTGATGGTATGGTGCGCCGAGATTTCCGGGTCTTTCTATTAATAGAAGTTTCTGCAGGAGGTTGTATATCAGTGTAAGAGTCTACACTAGTGTGGAAGTGTCCACTCAAACTTTGAAAGCTATCTGGACTTGATGTTCCTTGGTAACTCTGGTCATATTAGAATAAAAGCTGAGTGAGTATATACAGATTAGTTCCATAAAAGTAATGATGAAGAAAACTAGTGATGTAATACGAGCTTTTTGTAGGACCGCGAAAATCCTGATTGAAAATCTTATTATGTCCATCAAGCTTATAATAATTGGTTCCAACATGCTTACCGTTGCAGCTATGGATTCAGCATCGTTATCACTGCTATAATCAACAATGATCCCTGTCAAAGCTTTCTTTGGCATATGATCGTTGCGGTCCTCTTGCATTGTGATGTCTGTATTGCCTAGCTCATAATCATAAATCAGCAGTTCACTGATATAATGATCATGGCAGGGAGCTTGCGGAAGCGGGGAAGGGCAGTAATTGTCGTTGAGAAATGTGTCTGGATTGAATTGAGAGGGATCATCTTGCTCGTTCAGTGGGTTTAGCAAATCATCATTGGTCATATATTAGAATCAAAACCGATCCACCACGGTATTGTCTTTTATATTAGAATATAAAAAACATTAATATGAACTTGAACTTTATATTAAATCAATATACACATAGTTCATATAGAATATAAAATATTCTTACAATATCAGCTCCATGAGAGAGAAGAAGTACCATACGAGATCGTTTGATTCCAGCTTCGATAACGCTGCAACCACACACACAAACAAAACTTTAGAAATGATCCATGATGATTGATCTTTGAAGTTGAGAAGAAACTTACATGGCAAGAGCTCTGGATCGTAAGCACAAATGTTGATCTCGTTAATGGGACGATCCATGGTTTATCAAGAATCTTGTTGTTGAGGTAATGGTTGATCAGTTCCTCTTCTGTTGGACTAAACCTATATCCCACGAGAGTATTCTCCATTCTTACACAACCACAGACAGACCTATGATCAAAACAAGAACAAGAACTAGGGTTTGAGATACAAGTGGTGTGGTGTGGTGTGGTTTTGCTTCAGTATTTATACACACCTCGGTCTCGCTTCTTTGACATTAAATAAAATGGAAAACAAATTAATTTCAGTAATTTCTCAGAAGAAGGTGGGGGACTTTAATCACCTTGCCGACATTAGCTTCTCTGTGTTTTTTCTCGATTTTATTCTTATTTTCTTTTTTTTTTGGTGTAAATGTTAAGATTATTCTTATTTTCTGAATTACTTTTGTTTTGTTTCTCATTTATATAAAAATTAGTTTTTTCTAAAATATCAGATTTATTAGAGAGATAATGTGAATAGTTTATTAGAGCGATTTCATTGCTAAGAAATTTTAAGTGTGTTGCTAACAAAAATGATAATAATATTTTAACATAGTAAAATTATTTAACTAAATTTTAATCTAAAAAGATAGATCATTTTTATCTCTTTCCTATGAGGAATCTAATATGCTCTTCAATTACACATGCGCATACAAATGTTTTCTCCAACAGATAGCGACAAAATATATTTTATGATTGCTGCACCGAGCGTGGCAGATTACTGATGGTTCACTATAAAATTTTTGGGACTTCGAACCTAAGACCATGTTTAACCCTAAGAAAAAGAGTTCTTAGCTTTTTTTTCTGTTTTTATAAAAAAAAAATGGATCAATCGCGGGCTACCACATATCAGTGGGGCTCGCAAACAGTACAAAAACTTCCTAAGAACTGGTTCTTGCAGAAGAGGTTTAAGAGTTAAGTTCTTAAAAAAACAGTGAACCCTACGCTAATAACAGCTAGGATTAATCATGCTCTGAGTTGCAGCTTTTAGTATTTTATTTCTCTGCTTTTCCAATAACTTTCTCTTTTTGGTAATAGCCGCCAACATTGACGGCAACGTCAACCTAAATACTGTACTTGATTATTTCTGCAAGATAGCTATGTCTCGACCTAATATGCATGGTTGTATATATTATAGGCTTGTAATAATTCATTGGGCAGCTTAGGTAAATTGTGGGAAAAGTTTTGGAGGAGAAAATAGAAAGAAGAGATTATTATCTTAGGGCATTGGTATTGGTAGTCCCTTAGCAGAGTCCCTTAGCGGGAGAGTCTCTTAGCTTTTAACTAAAAACGCTAAGGGACGTCCCTTATTTAAAGGACAATAAGGGACGTCCCTTAGCGTTTTTAGTTAAAAGCTAAGAGACTCTCCCGCTAAGGGACTCTGCTAAGGGACCACCAATACCAATGCCCTTATATCCTATTCATGAAGGCAATGTTACAGAAAAAACTATAAAACCTTGACCTAATCCACAGTTTTTATAATCAAATCATATTTTCCATAAACATATACTCCATCCAGTACTGAAGCCGAAAATGTCATACTCAGATCAGGCTACTGAGCTTAAGGAAACATTATTTACACCACTAAATTAAAAAGATTTTGCAAAATTTGGTCGGAAGAAAAAATCGGCCGAAATTCGTTTATATTATTGAAGGCCGAAATTCCATGCTTCCTTAGCTTCCCCGACCGTTCCACAATGTGAGATGTAACATGTAATAATGTAAAGGGCCTTGAGGCATAAGAAGTACCTTACACTAGGTTGATAATACTAATTAAATTTCACTTTTATTTAAGGCACAAGAAACACTCATAAGATATAGAAATTCAGAGCAATGAGTTTCCATCTATTGCCCATGCATAGACAAGGACATATTATTTATTACACATTCAAAACCAAACAAAAACAGAATCAGAAAAAAGCCAAATAAAAAACAAGTGCTTCCCTCAATCTGCTTTGCCTCTCCTCTCAATCAAACTTCATCAGCAGGTTCAAGCTTTGACTCTTAGTAACACGGATACGATATTGCCAATGACAGCCACCAAGAGGATGAAGCCTATGATTATGTTCATGAGATAGATATAATGTGGAGTCTTTCCTATGGATGATGATGATGACTTCTTTCCTATGGATGCATCAGCGGCTTTAGAATTTCCTTCTTTCACCTGAAAAGGAAACTACATAATGTAAGTAAAGAGACTATAAGATACAAACATTCACAGAATCAACATAGGAGCAGCTCAAGACCTCTAGGTTTAATGGTATGGTGCGCCGAGATTTACGGGTCTTTCTATTAATAGAAGTTTCTCCAGGAGGTTGTATATCAGTGTAAGAGTCTTTCCTCAGAGGTGGAATCTCGTCTACACTAGTGTGGAAGTGTCCACTCAAACTTTGAAAGCTATCTGGACTTGATGTTCCTTGGTAACTCTGGTCATATTAGAATAAAAAGCCGAGTGAGTATATACAGATTAGTTCCATGAAAGTAAAGATGAAGAAAACTAGTGATGTAAACGGGTTTTTGTAGGACCCCGAAAATCCTGATTGAAAATCTTATTATGTCCATCAAGCTTATAATAATTGGTTCCAACAGGCTTACCATTGCAGCTATGGATTCAGCATCTTTATCACTGCTATAATCAACAATGATCCCTGTCAAAGCTTTCTTTGGCCTGTGATCGTTGCGGTGCTCTTGCATTGTGCTATCTAGATCAGCATGATTCCCACCGTTAAAAGTAAGCCATCCACTAATATCATCTTCATCATCCAATGGAACTTGTGGCTGCTGGTGAGGGTAGATGTCGTTGAGAAGCGCGTCTATGTTGAATAGAGTGGGATCATCCTGCTCGTTCAATGGGATTGCCAAATCATCCGCAGACATGCCTTCCCATGGCTGATCAACCTGAATATGTAAAAGAAAATGGGTTGATGATAACTAATGAAAAGCTGAAACACATTGTCAGAAACTGGACTTACCCGAGGAGCTGTGTTAATCTCTCTGACAGTATTAAAGTCAGAGACCATGGTGGAGTGGCTTAACTCATTGGAGTTATTACCGGACAAACTGTCTCCATTAACATCACCCTTGTAGTTGATCTTTACTTTGCAGATAACATAGTTGCTCTGTAACAAAAGGTACACACACACATTAGTTCTACCATAAGCTTTGACAGAAGCAAATATAAAAACTAGGCCACAACTTCTATAGCAATTACATAAATATAATCCCAAAAGTACATGCATAAGTGTTCCAGCAATGAAAATATAAATAACTCAAAAACAAGTTTAGACCATGTTTATCGTCTCTTAGGGTAGGGTTTTTAACTTAATTCAACTTTTTTTATTTTTTTTTAATTTTTTTTGGTTAAAAGACTGCTCTTAGAGCATGAACAACCCTAAAAGCCCCTAAGACCATGTTTATCTGCGTCTCTTAGAATGAGGTTCTTAACTAAATTTGACTCTTTTTTTTTTTTTAATTTTTTTTGTTAAGAGACGGCTCTTAAGACTCTTATTTAAGAGACGTCTCTTAGGTTTTCTTAGTTAAAAGTTAAGAAACATATTTTAGAAAATTTAAGAACCTCTGATAAGAGACCCTCAATGAACCTGCTCTTAAGTCTCTTATTTAAGAGAAGGTTCTTAGGTTTTCTTAGTTAAAAGCTAAGAAACGTTTCTTAAAAAAGTTAAGAATCTTTGCTAAGAGACTTCCAATAAACATGTCCTTTATGATAAGATTTAATAAGTTTATATACAACCAGTTCTAACTTAACATAGAATCTCAAAACTAGTTTACCTGGTCAAGAGGCAAGGAAGTGGTGTGGTACTCGTGGATGACCCAAGGAGTCTTAACACCATTAGCAGCTTTACCTTCATAGTACATAAGCGTCTTCTTGATCCCGATCTCAACACCATTCCTTGTCCTGTCTTTGACTTTCCGATCAGCACCAGTAACTTTCCAGAACCCAGAAGGTGTGGTTCTCTTCATCCCTTTCTTCGCAGATGAGTAGTACTCCTTGCGAGAGAAGAAGTACCATACATCGTTCGATTCCAGCTTCGACAACACTGCAACCCAAAAAAAAATTAGAAATGTGAGAGAGAGAGAGAGAGAGAGAGAGAGAGAGAGAGAGAGAGAGAGAGAGAGAAGGAAACTTGCATGGCAAGAGCTCTGGATCAAAATCACAGATGTTGATCTCGTTAATGGGTGCGTTGATGATCCATGGTTTATCAAGAATCTTGTTGTTGAGGTAATGGTTGATCAGTTCTTCTTCCGTTGGACTAAACCTATATCCAACAAGAGTATTATCCATTCTTACACACCAAAGACAAGAGAAGAGAAGGGTGTGCTGTGGTGTGGTTTTGCTTCAGTATTTTATAGGCTTTTGTGACATTAGTTAGTAATTTCTCACAAGAACGTGGGGCGACTTTAATCAACTTGCCGACATTAGCTTCTTCTTTTTTTACTTTATGTTATTTTCATATATTTACTCTAAAAGTTAATTACCAATTGCCTTTTTACCTTTACTATTGCGCTAGGTTATATAGGAATAATTATCTTTCTTCATTTTCTCTCATTACCATCTTATTTATTTTCTGATTTACTTTAAAAGTTAAATAAATTGAAAATCGAAAACAAAAGTTTTCTCCAACGATTGCAAAAAGAAAAAATATATATATATATATATAATAATATATTCTATTAGATGATCCGATCGGCTATGGAATGCATTTAGTGCTACCGAATAGACTAGTTTAAAAATGTATTACACTGATTAACCCAAGTTTGAATATCTTTCGATTAATCTTGTTGGACCGATCGTATGTTACGGTACACCATATAAACTACTTGAAGCAAAACCAAACCTAGACCGATCAAGTAATGATAATTTAGTTCTTAGTTAAAATTGAACGTAAAATTGATATTGATACATATCAAATCCCAAAAATCCTACCATATAAATTACGTGAACCGAACCAAACTTAGACCGGTCAAATAATGATAATTTAATTCTTAATAGAAATCGCACATAAAATAGTAACATCAAATCCCAAAAAATTTGATTGTGCACTGAACGCGGAAGATCACTGATGGTTCACAATAAAGATTTTTGGGAGCTTCGAACATAACTTGTTTTTTTTTTTTAAAGGCTTCGAACCACACCTTTTATTTCCAAGGATTTCAAAAAGATTTCCTTTTCCGGTAATTCCACCATTGACGCAACGCCAACATAATACTTGAATACTTTTTGCTCTATAGCTATGTCTCGACCTAATATGGTTATACTATATTATACGCTTGTAATTATTCATTGATTTAGAGTTTTTATATTTTAAAAGAAAAGATCACAGACGTGCCGTGACAAAGCTTACCTCGTCAAACCAACATTGAAAGATTCTAAAAAGAAAACAAATGGTATTTGCCCTCCTGTTAGAGAATTTCGTAATAATCTGAAATGGTATATGGTTGAAATAACAAGTGGTAAATTATCAATGGATCTATCTAGAATCTGAAGCACCTGCGTGAGCCATCATTTTTATCCACCTTAGATATATGAAAGAAGCCAACATGTTAGGGCATGTGCATCAAAGGATCAAGAGGGGAGTTCACACGCAAATCTATGATCCCCTCTTTCTAAAAGTTCATTGCCATGAACCCCAATGAACCCGGATTTACCACGTGGCGACTTCTTATTGGTTTGGATTTTAATTTTTTTTTTTTTTTTTGAAAAAGAAGGGTTCACATGGAGGTTCATTGATGTACATGGCCTAACTTTCTAATCGCGGCTAAACCGTGTCTCTTTCCGTTTTATTCTTGTCATTTTCTTTTCTTTTGTTTCTTAGTAAATATTTTTTTTGATTAAATGAATAACAAGTTAACAATTCAAGTAGTTGTTTTCATTTTAATACTTAATATTTGTTTTGTATTTGCAAATAATTGAAATAAATGATTTATTATTCTTCAACTTAAAAAAAAATACTCAATTTTTCTTAGTAAATATTTTGTTTACTAATTTTACATTTTGTGTATTTACACCTTATTTTCTCACCTTTCATTAAAGTTTATAGTCTTACGAGTTATGCATACCTCAAGCTGATAAAACTCCAATTTTCTTTTTAGGAAAAAAAAAAGATCTATTAGGAAATAGTGTCAAAAGTCTTATATTTATCTGTTTTACTAATCCAGTATGATCTCCAATAAATGAACTTTAATTACTCCGAAAAATGATGGTGCCCAAAAAAAAAAGTTACTCCGAAAATTGTATTTTATGTTAACCCCAAACATTGATAAATGAAAACGGAAGCGAATAAAGAAACAATTTTTCTCTCTAACGATAGCGACACAATATATTTTTTACTATGCATTGAATGTGGTAGATTTTACTGATGGTTCATTATGAAGACTTTTGGGAACTTCGAATCTAAGTAGTTGTTTTAAGGCTTCAAACGTAACCCAAGTTGCAGATTTTGTTTTATTCCAAGGATTTTAGATTTCAGTTAAACTCTAATTCTAGAGTTTGATTAAAGAGCTTTTTTATTTTTGTTTTTATTGTATTTTTCATTGTTTATATATTTTCTTAAGAAATATTGACGATGAATATAAGGCAAAAAAATATTTATATTTGTTGCACTTATACTACTATATATTAAAAAGAATTATTTAACTGATTTTTGCTTATGTGCCAATTATAGATGAAGTTTAAGAAAATTGTTATAATTTTATTGGTTCAGGATCTTTAATTTTTATTTATTGTAATCTAGTCTCAAAAGGCAATCCTAAAACTAAATAATATTAGTTGCTAAATAATATATATATATATATATAATATTACACATAATATAGTAGCTAATTGTAGCAATTATGGAAAGTCTATATTTAACGTTACTCCATTTTTATTAATAATTTATTTATAATCTATAAATTTTAAAAAGAAATTTATAAAAGCCAATATAATAGTTCTATTCTCCTAATATAAATCAGTGTTAAAAATCTTTATTTTCCTATATAAATCAAAATACATTTCAATAAGACATTATATTAATTATTAATGCATTATAAAACGGAGTTATAAATTATTTACTAAATTTTAAAATAATTTAGGATGATTAATGGAAAATTTGTCAAATATGATTCAAAACTTGAATTTAAATGCAAAAGTATGTCCAAAAATCAATCAAACACAAAAAATAATTCAAAAGCCTTTTCAAATTACAATCAGTCCTTTATGACCAAACAAAAACTCAGAATTTATATTAAATCCAAGACTTTTTAAAAAAAATATAAGTGATACCAAAAATATACTAAAACATCCATATATTCCTAATCTATATTAGAAGTTTTAAATATTTCAGGTACCCGAGTTTGGGCCAGGTTTAAGACCCATGGATCCTCAACAATAAGATCTAATAGAATAAAATGACATTATCCTAGTCGGTTTTCTTAGATCGGTTCAGATTCGAGTTTTCGGGTCCATGTATATTGCCCAGCCTCAGTGCCCGCCCTGACCTAAAGGTGGAAAAGCACCTGCTTTAGGTGCCAAAATAGATTAAAATTTATAGGCATCACAATATTTTAAAGTCGCTTGTAGGCTTGTGGTTGTGTACACCCTATCTAAATTGAGGGTCTTGGTTCGAGAAACATAAGGGCGCCAAAATTTTGTATTGCTTCAGCCACGACTGGGGAAGTTACAAAGTCTTCAATTTTGTCCCATGCCGCATCTAACTACACTAGATGAAATTTGCAGGAAGTGGAGACCGGTCATGTAGGTGTCTTGCGTAGATGGCATATTTAGCGCGACTATTAAAAATGGAATATTTATCACTCCGAATTACGCTATATAGTTGCCAATGTAATGGACTTATAATTTTTATATTATATATAACATAATTATTATTAATGGAAAAGTTGTTATTTCTAGTTAATCAAGTAAACTTATATTTTTCTACATTTACTCTAATTATTATTGTATTTAAACAAAAGAAAGCTTACACTCATCGTTACGCTAAGTATGTTTTATGTGAGTAACTCTTTTTCTCTTTTTCTATTTATTTATTTCTTCCATTTAATTTACTCCACAAGTTGCAAGTTGTACTCTTATTAAGATAAAACTAGGAGTGTAAACAATTGTACTCTCATCCACTCGACCTAATATGAATATACTATATTATAGGCTTGTAATCATTCATTGATTTAGAGTTATTTTAAAAGAAAAGATCACAGAAGTGCCGTGACAAAGCTTACCTCCTCAAACCAGCATTGAAAGTTTTAGAAAAAAAAAACAAATGGTGTATGCCCTCCTATTAGAGAATTTGCTAATAATCTGAAATGGTATATGAGTGAAATGACAAGTGCTATGTTATCAATGGATCTATCTAGAATCTGAAGCACCTGCGTGAGCCATCACTTTTTATCCACCTTACATATAGAAGGAAGCCAACATGTAACTGTTAGAATTGATGATTTATGAAGAGAAAGAGTATGAACACTCAAGAACACTCAAGAACACTCAAGAACAAATAAGAATAAGAAGGAGAGAAACTTATTTCCTTGATTCATTTCTTTGCAAATACATTGTAATATATAGAGAATACAAAAGACATCTTCTATAAACAAGGTCCATGAATTCATGAACTCCCATAAACAAGGTCCATGATTTTGGGAACCATGTTTTAAGGATCCATGAATTCATGAGCTCCCCTAAACAAGGTCCATAATTTGGGAACCATGTTTTAGGGATCCATGATTTCTTCATGTCAACACTCCCCCTCAAGCTTGACTATATGGAACAAGTCAAGCTTGGAAAGCCATGAAGTATTCCCTCATTAAAACCTTTACTTGGAAAAACCACTTGGGATAAAACCAAGCAAAAGAAAAAGAGTAGAACACTCCATGGTGAGGGGATCACTGACATGGAAGGTTTATGAGTCCTAGTCTTGGAAGAATGGACTCACAAACTTTGCTGCTGGCCGCCTTGGTGAAGATGTCCGCCAGTTGATCTTCACTCCTTGTGTAGCATGGGAGGATCACTTGCTGCTCTACTGCTTGTCTTACCTTGTGGCAGTCTACTTCTATGTGTTTTGTCCTCTCATGGAAGACTGAATTGGACGCAATGTGTATTGCGGCTTGGTTGTCACAATGCATGGTCATGGGGTTGGTGATCTCAATCCCCAAGTCGCCTAGAAGACTCTTTATCCAGATGAGTTCACTGGTTAATTTCCTCATTGATCTGTACTCTGCTTCTGCACTTGAGCAAGACACAACCTTCTGCTTCTTACTTTTCCATGTAACCAAATTTCCTCCAATGAATGTGCAATAGCCGGTAGTTGATCTTCTGTCTGTTCTGTCTCCAGCCCAATCTGCATCACAGTATCCAACAACCTCAGTGTTTCTGTTGCAAGCCATCCATACGCCTTGACCCGGAGCCTCCCTTAAGTATCTTAGGATTCTCTCCACCATGTTCCAGTGATGAACCTTGGGATTTTGTATGTGCTGGCTAACCTGATTTACTGCAAAACAAACATCTGGCCGGGTAATGGTTAGATAGATTAGCTTCCCAACAATTCTCCTATATTGCTTGACATCTTCAAATGGAGTATCTTCATACTCCCCCTCTCGCAGTGTCTTGTAGCCCTCTTCAAGTGGTGTCTTGGCTTGTCTTCTTCCAAGATCTCCTGCCTCCTTTAGAATATCCAAAGTATATTTTCTTTGGGACATGAACAACCCCTCCTTTGATCTGCACATCTCAATCCCGAGGAAGTACTTCAGTTCACCTAGATCCTTGATGTCAAATGCGGTCTTGAGGAATGTCTTGGTGGCACTGATCCCCTCCTTGTCACTACCAGTAATGATGATGTCGTCCACATAGACTAGGATCACAATAATCCCGGACTTGCTGGTGAGAGTGAAGAGTGTGTGATCCGCTTGAGACTTCACAAATCCTCTTCCATTCAATGTAGTGCTTAGTTTGTGGTACCAAGCTCTTGGTGATTGCTTCAAGCCATATATCGCCTTTCTGAGTCTGAGGACATTTCCTGGCTTTACCATCTCTTCCATTCCCGGAGGTGGTCTCATGTACACTTCATCTTCTAGTTCACCTTGTAGAAAAGCATTCTTTACATCCATTTGCCAAAGATCCCACTCTAGGTTCACTGCCAATGAGATGAGTATCCGGATTGTATGAAGCTTCGCCACTGGTGCAAACGTGTCTAGATAATCTTCTCCATACACTTGTGTGTATCCTCTTGCTACCAGTCTGGTTTTTTTCCTTTCTGGCTTTCCATTTGCAAGATACTTGATGGTATGCAAGAGTCTGCTGGTCACGGCTTTCTTTCCTCTTGGAAGCTCAGTCTCATACCAGGTGTTGTTCTTGATCATGGCATTGATCTCTTCTTCAACAGACTCTCTCCATTCTTTGTCTTGCATTGCCTCTTCATAGGTGTTTGGGATGTACTCTTGATCCAATTCTCCAATGAAGACTTGATGTTCTTCTGGATATTGAGCAAGCGAGCATACTGCACTCACTGGATGTGCCACAGCTTTAGCATTGAAGTAGACTTTAGGTTTCCTGATTCTTGTGCTCCTTCGTAAGGGCTGTATCTGATCAGGTGCTGCCTCATTTGTTTCTTCTGGAACTTGATCTTGAGTCTCAGGAACTGATTCTGATTTGGTCTCATCCTGATCATGAGCTTCTTGTTGATTCCCCCCTTCAGGGTCAGGATGGGCAATTTCTTCATTTTCA
The DNA here is from genome assembly GCA_905132765.1 of Moricandia arvensis. Classification (NCBI taxonomy): domain Eukaryota; kingdom Viridiplantae; phylum Streptophyta; class Magnoliopsida; order Brassicales; family Brassicaceae; genus Moricandia; species Moricandia arvensis. The sequence continues at coordinate 43,001 of CAJHQP010000627.1, read as the reverse complement.
TTAATCACATCTTCTTCAACTACAGCTTCTGGAACATGTGCAGTAGCTTCAGGGATATTCCTTCTTGTTTCTTGAGTTGCTGGAGACATGTCAATGCCGAAGTTCTCCAAAATGATTCTGAGGTTTGTGGCTCTTTCTGATTGTGGTAAGTCCCTCAGATCATCCCAATTTTTCTCCTGATAATATCCCTTTGTTTCCACAAACTTCACATCCCTTGATATTAAAACTTTTCCGGCTACTGGATCATAGCACTTATACCCCTTTTGTGTTGGAGAGTAGCCAATGAACATCGCTTTTGTGCTCCTGGCATCCAGTTTGTTTCTCTGCTCCCCTGGTATCAGCACAAAGCAGAGACATCCAAACACCCGTAAGTGGTCCAAAGCCGGCTTGGTCTGGTTAAGGACTTCAAACGGTGATAGATCTTTGAGGACTTGAGTTGGAGTCCTATTGATCAGATAAGTAGCAGCCACCACCGCATCACTCCAGAATCTTTTTGGAACGTTGGTGTGGAACATCATTGATCTGGCTACCTCCATCAGGTGTCTGTTCTTCCTTTCAGCAACTCCGTTTTGTTGAGGAGTATATGGACAGCTTGTTTGATGAATAATTCCATGTTGAGCCAGGTACTGTTTGAATGCATGACTTGTGTATTCTCCACCATTGTCTGATCTGAGGATCTTCAGCTTGGCATTGAAGTGGTTGGAGACATGAGCTTGGAAATTCTTGAAGGCGTCTAGCACCCTATCCTTGGACTGAATCAGTGTCAACCAGGTGTATTTGGATTTTTCATCAATGAAGGTGACAAAGTATTTGTGATTCTCCCTTGACACACATGGAGCCGTCCATACATCAGAGTGAACCAAGTCGAAGCATCTCTCATAGGTGGTGCCAGACCGTGGAAAGACTGTCCTACAATGCTTCCCCAATATGCAGGCTTCACATTCTTCATTCTTAGACACCACTCCCGGGAATATCAGGTTTAGAGCTCTTGTATGGGGATGTCCCAATCTGGCATGCCATATTGTGTTCTCAGCGCCATTAATGGTGCTAGCCAGGCAATGAGGCATAGATGATTCCGGCACCATATTCCTCTCAAGATGATACATCTGCCGATGGCTGTGCCCTTTTCCAATGATCTTTCCTGTCTTCAGGTCTTGAAACTCAACTTCATCTGGTCTGAACACAACTTGGCAGCCCAAATCAACCGTAGCCCTTCTTACTGATAACAAGTTAGATGAAAATCCAGGTATATACAAGGCAGTAGATTCCTTATCAAACACTCTAAGGTTCCCTATCCCTTCTATTTTCACCTTATCACCATTTGCTATGACTACATTCCCTACGGCAGGCTGGATATTACTAATCAAGTTCCTATCACAAATCATGTGATGGCTTGCTCCTGAATCTATTATGATAGGTTTAGAGTCAAGAGAATGTGTACCAGCCTTCTTGGAAGCAATGAGAGCCAAGACAGTGCTCCAGATAAAGGAATTGGCGTCTTTTCTGGTCACAAAACCATCAGATGAGGTCGTACCAGCTTGATTTCTCCACATGTCTTCAGTTGAATCACTCATGTGAGCAGAATACATGGTTCTCCCTTGAATTGCTTGCTGCTCCTTGGGTTTACATTTATCCGGCTGGCTTTTGAGAGGATCACCATCATCTAGGCATGAAATCTTTCTTCCAGTAAAGAAATTATGTATCAGTGTGTTGAATGATGAGTCTAGGTGTAGGAGAAAGCTGAGGAACCGGTCGTTCTCATAGATGGTTCGGAGACTCTCCCATAAACACCCATAAGCGGTTTGAAGACTCTCCCAAAGTCTCTTGGCGGTTTTGATGTGAGAATTGATCTTCATGATTGGTTTTGACAAGGAGTTACAGATGAGAGCCAGAGCTTGCTGGTCTTCTTGAACCCATTGGTTGTGGTTGTTCACGTATCTATCTTCTTCAGCCATCCTCTTTGAAGTTCCAGCCTTCATGATATGGCTGTCCCAAAGTCCATGACATCCCAAGGTGATTCTGGCCACTCTTGACCATGATAGATAATTAGGACCCTCAAGGGTCACGGAAATTATGTTTTTCTTCTCCATTTTTATGATTTGCGGAATGAGAATAACATAAAAGTTTTGCTGAATGAAAAGAGAAATATAGAAAAGGTTTGCGGAATGAAGTAGGAGCTTAAAGCTCTGATACCATGTTAGAATTGATGATTTATGAAGAGAAAGAGTATGAACACTCAAGAACACTCAAGAACACTCAAGAACAAATAAGAATAAGAAGGAGAGAAACTTATTTCTTTGATTCATTTCTTTGCAAATACATTGTAATATATAGAGAATACAAAAGACATCTTCCATAAACAAGGTCCATGAATTCATGAACTCCCATAAACAAGGTCCATGATTTTGGGAACCATGTTTTAAGGATCCATGAATTCATGAGCTCCCCTAAACAAGGTCCATAATTTTGGGAACCATGTTTAGGGATCCATGATTTCTTCATGTCAACAGTAACTTCCTAATCGCGGCTAAACCGTGTGTGTCTCTTTCCATTTTTTTTTTTTTGAACTTTGTAATAGTAAAGGTAAAAAGGTGACGGGTAACTTTTAGAGTAAATATATGAAAATAACATTATCTTTCCATTTTATTCTTGTTTTTGTGATTCTTTTCTTTTGTTTATGTTTTAGTAAATGTTTACTAATTTTATATTTTGTGTATTACACCTTATTTTCTCACCTTTCATTAAAGTTTGTTAATCTTACGACCAGTTATGCACACCTCAAGCTGCTGATAGAACTCCAATTTTTCCTTTTTTGGGAAAACAGATCTATTAGGAAAATAGTGATTCAAAAGTCTAATATTGATCTGTTTTACTAATTCAGTAATAATGAGGTTGATCGAACTTTAGTTACTCCAAAAACTTTATTTTATGTTATCCCTCTAACATTGATAAATGAAAACGGATCAAAAAACAATTTTTTTTCCAACAACAGCGACAAAATATATTTTTTTATTGTGTATTGAACATGGTCGATTTTACTACTGCTTCATTATGAAAGCTTTTGGGAACTTCGAATCTAAGTAGTTGTTTTAGGGATTTAAACCTAACCCAAGTTGCAGATTTTGTTTTATTCCAAGGATTTTTAGATTTCAATTAAACTCTAATTCTAGAGTTTGATTAAAGATATTTTTATTTGTGTGTTTTATTGTATTTTTTTCATTGTTTATATATTTTCTTATGAAATATTGACGGTAAATAGAAGCCAAAAAGTATATTTATAGCTGTTGCACTTATCCTACTATATGTTAAATAAAATTTTATTTAACTGATTTTTGCTTATGTGACAATTATAGATGAAATTTAAAAAATTGTTATAATTTGATTGGTTGATGTTTTTAAATTTTTATTTATTTTAATCTAGTCTAAATAAGGCAATCCTAAAATCAAATAATATTAGTTTCTAAATAATATATATATATATACATATATATATAATATTACACACAATATAGTAGCTAATTGTAGCAATTATGGAAAGTCTATATATAATGTTTCCAAATTTTTATTAATAATTTATTTATAAACTATATTTTTAAAGTAATTTATAAAAGCCAAAATAGTAGATTTATTTTCCTAATATAAATCAGTGTTAAATAGCTTTATTTTCCTATATAAATCAAAATAGATTTCATGATTTCAATAAGACATTATATGATCAATTATTAATGCATTATAAAACGGATTTAAATTATTTACATGATTTTAAAACAATTTAGGACAATTAATATATCATTTGTATAAATTTTAAAAATTCATTTATACTAATTCATTTCTAGTGGTCTATAAAATCATATATGATACTTTCTATTTATATAAATATTTTAAGTTTTTAAACATCGATAATAGATACTCTATCATTTAATAATCCCTCTGTTTCTAAATAAGTGTCACTTTAGTTTTTTCTTTTTGTTTCAAAATAAATGTCACTTTGCATTTCCAATACAACTTTTCACATATAATCTCTTTTTTACCCTTTTAAATAACCAATAGATGTTTTTTAAAATTATTTTATTCAAATAATTGAACATTAAATGAGGGTACATTAGTATATTTTTTCATTTTCTTAATTTCCGTGAAAAGTATCAAAGTGACACTTATTTAGAAACGGAGGGAGTAAGAGCTTCAATTTTTTTTTTATAAAAATTGATAAAATTATTTATAAAGCTTTATAAAACCTTTGTAAGGATTAATATATCATTTATATGACTTTATGAAATTATTTATGAAGATTAATAATTTTTAAATTATTTAGAGTTAAAAATCATCAGTAATTATCTATAAAATTATTTTATAAAAATATTAAATCATTTTGAAAGTTTTTAAATTATTTATAAGAGTTAATAAATTATTTTATTGACTTGTAAATTTTTTAATTAGGATTTATGAAACTATTTATAAAGATTTTAAAACTCCTGGAAAATTATGTAAAAGTTTATAAAATCAGAATCAATATCAAAAATCGTTTCTTCAAAAAATCATCATTTTTAAAACTTCTTTTAAGAATCTCAAAACAACAAAAATATAAATATCAAAACAGAGTTTTGGTTTTGATATATTTTAGATCTTATGTTCATGCAAAAAGCAAGATAATATATGTTGTTGAATCTAAAGAGATCTCATAGCTTTGTTAATCAAAACTAAATATTTATGGTTTAGAAGTAACACAGTTTTTAATATAAAATATTTTTTTATTATCATATTAAATACCAACATTATTATTTTGAATATGTATGTATAAATTAATGGGAATTAAATTATAAATAAGATAATAGTTTTTTCTTAATAACGTTTTTTTATAATTTAATTCTATAAATGGAGATTTTCCGGATAAAAGTCTTATGCCTAATAATAGATTAATATTTTTTTGCTGTTAATGGAGATTATTAAATTATTGAGCGCGTTAAATTATCGTGAGCTTTTGCAAGCCTCGTTTTGGGAAATATTCTTTTTCAATACAAGTCCAATGGGCTTAGGCAATCTTGATGACTTATATTGAGAAGAAATGTGAAGTTCTGCAGACGATGTAAATAAACTACAGATTTGGTTTTGGGTTAAAAACTTCAAACAAAAATAAACACAAAACTTGGTGTGAAGACAGCAACATTCATCATAAGAAGAACCTCCTCCTGCTCGTGTCCATTTCAGGCTGTAATTAAACACACAAAACATGAAAGATACAAATTAAACACTTAAAACAAGTAACAACAGCATTAAAGCTAATAACAATTATGTAATCTTGTGATGATCTTTTTACCTTATGAACCCATTCAAACTCTCCACCTTTTGTGTCAAAGAATTGCAATTTGTTTAGTATATGGTCTTAACTGATGACAGAACGTAAAAGAATATGGTGAGACTATGTTACCGATGATGTCTGAAGAATATAAAGTCACGCTGGTTGTGGAATGTAACAACTCTCCTACCACGGAAGTTAGGTTCTTGAGGAAAGAGTGACTGAAAAAATCTGAGGGAAAGCAGAAACATAACATTAGCCACAAGAGATCAAAGACAATAATGAAGTCAACACCACTTTCAAAAACTATAGTTTACCTCCTAACACGATTTCCTAAACGAGTTGTGAAGTTGCATTATGGGAAGAATTCGCAATTTACAAACCCTCTCCCTATGTATACTTGTGGTGTTGCTAACGAGATTAAACAAGAAAGAGGTGATGACAAGGTTCAACAATTCATAATGGGTTTGGATGATTCTCGTTTTGGTGGTCTGTGCACTACGTTGTTTGGCATAGATCCTTTGCCCTCTATTGAAGAAGTTATTCTAAAGTGATTCGAGAGGAGCAAAGACTTAATGCATCTATGTCAGAGATATGATATTGATCTCGTATCAATCACACTTCAATACCATATATTCTATGTACTCTGTTTTAGGAATCTCTCTCTGTATATAAGGAACATATGTAATGTAAAGAGTATATATGAAAAAAACATTATTTCCTAACATGGTATCAAGAGCTTAATCGATACCCTAAACTTTTTTTTTTCCAGCCGTCTTCCCTCTCTTCTGCCGCACCCACCTGCTTCTTCTTCCTTACTCTACCTTTCTCCATGGCTGCCACGGCTGAACAAGTTGATGCCACTCAATCATTACTCAACGTCAATATGGTAAACGTTACCAAACTCACCTCTTCGAACTTCATGACTTGGAATCTCCAAGTTCATGCACTCCTAGATGGTTACGACCTTGCCGGATATGTCGATGGATCCACTCCGCCACCGGAACCCATGCTCACCGTCAATGACGCACTCACTGTCAATCCCGCATATACCAAATGGCGTCGTCAAGACCGCCTCATCTACAGTGGCCTCATAGGAACGCTCTCACCCTCCATCCAGTCGCTAGTCACCAACACCAAGACGTCGTACGATGTCTGGAAATCTCTCACTGAAACCTACGCAAAGCCGAGCCGAGGGCACATTCAGCAGCTTCGCCTTCAGCTTAAACAATCCACCAAAGGTGACAAAACCATCGATGATTACATGCGAGGACTGACGACTCGTTTTGATCAACTTGCTCTCTTGGGCAACCTCTAGACCATGAAGATAAATCGAATACATTATCGATGGATTACCTGAAGAATACAAAGCTGTAGCGGATCAAGTGGAAGGCAGAGACACAACTCCCTCAATCATTGAGATCCATGAGAAGCTCATCAACAAAGAAGCTAAGCTGTTGTCTCAAGCCTCTTCAGTCTCCACACTGGTTCCGGTTACAGCTAATGTCGCTACCTCTAAGCCAAAACAGTCCCACCATAATCACCAGCAACGTCCACAACAGTCATGGAACAACAAGCAACTGCAACAACCGTACCAGCAACGTCATGACAACCGTCAAACCAAGGGATACCAAGGCAAGTGTCAAATATGCAGTGTGTTTGGTCACAGCGCAAGAAGATGTCCTCAGCTATCTCAGGCAGGCCGTCTCTGGACTTCTTCCATCCCCCTTCCGACCATGGCAGCCGCGTGCAAACATGGCCTTAGCGTCTCCTAATCCTACGAATGCTTGGTTAATGGACTCAGGGGCGACGCATCAACATGACGAGTGATCTTCAAAACTTGTCGTTCCACACTCCTACAACGGTGATGACTCAGTTCTCATAGGCGACGGCTCTGGACTTGGCATCACCCACACTGGTTCAATCACTCTACCCTCTAATACTAGAAACCTTGCTCTCAACAGTGTGCTATGTGTGCCTAATATTCAGAAGAATCTAATATCAGTATATCGGCTATGTAATACTAATAAAGTGTCTGTTGAATTCTTTCCTGCTTACTTTCAGGTGAAGGATCTCAGCTCGGCGGGTCCCGTTAATCCAAGGCAAGACCAAGGATGATTTGTACGAGTGGCCAGCCCAAACCAGAACCCTACAATCTTTCTTTGTTTCAACCACACCAAAAACCACCTGACAGATTGGCATTTTCGCCTAGGTCACCATCTACTTCTATTTTAAAAAGTGTTGTCTCTGATTTTCATTTACCCTTTACCCAATCTGTAACGTCAAACTCTTTGTGTTCGGATTGTGCAATCAATAAAACTCATAAGTTACCCTTTCACCAAACCACTATTACTTCAAGCCGTCCTTAGAATACATTTACACAGACCTATGGTGCTCTCCTGTCATCTCCATCGATCAATACAAGTACTACCTTGTCCTTGTTGATCACTACACCCGCTACACCTGGCTTTTACCCTCTCAAACTCAAGTCTCAAGTCAAGGAAATTTTCAAAACATTCAAGCAACTCATCGAAAACCGTCTTCTACAAGAATTGGTACCTTGTACTCGGACAATGGAGGAGAATTCATAGCCCTCCGCACATATCTATCCGAAGCCGGAATCTCTCACCTCACCTCACCACCTCACACTCCAGAACACAACGGCATCTCTGAACGCAAGCACCGTCATGTTGTCGAGACTGGCCTTACCATGCTCACTCACGCTGGAATGCCCAAAAACTACTGGTCCTATGCCTTTTACAACTGCGACGTATCTCATCAATCGACTTCCCACACCAGTCCTAGCAATGGACTCTCCCTATCACAAGCTCTTCGGCATCTCACCTAACTACTCCAAGCTCCGTATCTTCGGTTGCCTCTGTTTTCCTTGGCTAAGACCATACACCAGCCACAAACTTGAAGATCGTTCCACCCCATGTGTTTTCCTAGGCTACTCACCATCCCAAAGCGCTTATCTCTGCTTACAACCCACCTCTGGCCGCATCTATGTCTCACGCCATGTGAGATTTGATGAAACTGCCTACCCTTTCCAAACCAAATCACCGGCAACACCTCCCTCTCCTACGAACACCACCACTTCAATTTCCCACCAGTCACTCAAATTCCACACACAAGACCACCTCAACACCACCCCAACCTGGCCCCAACCCGCCACTCGTACTATCACCGTCGGGTAACCGAGCTCCGAACCTCACTTGACGGGTACAAGAAGAATCCCCGACACCACTTGTCAACGATGAAGCAAACTCAAGGTATTGGGCTGTCTATGGATAATGATAATTCTAACTCTTTGTCCAACAGCAACTCGGCCCAACAAGTCTCTCTAAGCCCACAAGAATCTGAAACCAACTCGGCCCACACACCAAGTGGTGAAAATCAAAACACGACGTCGTCTGCTACACCTGCAACTTCATCGTCTTCTAACTCCACGCAGCCTCCACCACCTGCAAATAATCATCCGATTGATGACTCGCCGAAAGAATCAAATCGTCAACCAAACCCGCGATACAACTACTCAGCTGCACTCTCCACCATCATTCCCGCCGAACCCCAATACCCTCACGCAAGCTCTCAAGGACAAAAAATGGAGGGGCGCCATGTCTGTTGAAATTGACGCCTTTGCACGCAACCATACCTATGACTTGGTCCCAAGAGAGCCTCATCTCAATGTCGTTGGTTGCAGGTGGCTCTACAAAAACAAGTTTCTCCCGAATGGTTCTCACCGCTGTTGCAAAGCACGTCTGGTCGCAAAGGGATATACTCAACAGTTTGGTCAAGATTACACCGATACCTTCAGTCCGGTCATTAAGTCGACTACCCTCCGTCTCGTCCTCGACATCGCAGTAACCAACTCATGGCCTATTCAACAACTCGACGTCAACAATGCCTTTCTACAAGGCACTCTCACAGAGGAAGTTTATATGGAACAACCACCGGGGTTCATCGACTCCGACAAACCACACCATGTCTGCAAACTTAGGAAAGCAATATATGGCCTTAAACAGGCACCAAGGGCCCTGGTACACAGAGCTTCGAACCTTCCTTCTCAGTCTCGGGTTTGTCAATTCACTTGCTGATACCTCTCTGTTTGTTCTCAAGCGTGGAAAGGACCTACTCTATCTTCTAATCTACGTTGATGACATACTTGTGACGGGTAACACAAAGCAGACAATCACTCGCATTCTCCAGCTACTTGCTGATCGGTTCTCTGTAAAAGACCCTGAAGATCTCAACTACTTCCTTGGTATAGAGGCTCATCGCACGTCTCGTGGTCTACACCTCTCTCAGAGAAAGTATATCCTCGACCTCCTCCACAGATATGACATTGACAAATGCAAAACCTGTTACAACACCGATGGCCTCTTCCCCTAAACTCACGTTAAACTCAGGTACTGCTTTGTCCAACCCAACAGAATATCGAAGACTTATTGGCAGTTTGCAGTACCTTCAGTTCACAAGGCTGGACATTGCATTTTGCTGTCAATCGGTTATCTCAATTCATGCACCGCCCCACAGAGGATCACTGGCAAGCAGCTAAACGTTATACTTCGGTATCTTGCTGGAACCTCAACCCATGGGATTTACTACTCTGCCACCAATGTCCTCAACCTTCATGCCTTCTCTGATGCGGACTGGGCAGGTGACTCTGATGACTATGTCTCCACCAACTCCTACATTATTTACCTTGGGAAACACCCCATATCTTGGACCGCAAAGAAGCAACAAGGTGTAGCTCGCTCGTCAACAGAAGCTGAGTATAGAGATGTCGCCAACACAGCCTCTGAACTCAACTGGATATGTAACATTCTCACTGAACTCGGTATCTCTCTCCATCCTCTCCTACGGTGTACTGTGATAATGTTGGATGCAACATTTCTATGTGCGAATCCTGTCTTCACTCTCGTATGAAACATATAGCCATCGACTATCATTTCGTACGAGGACAGGTTCAAAGAGGAGCGATGCGTGTATCCCATGTCAACACTAAGGACCAACTAGCTGATGCTTTGACAAAGCCACTCACCGAGCTCGATTCCTGGAACTAAGACACAAGATTGGAGTGGTAGAACTCCCTCCATCTTGAGGGGGCGTGTCAGAGATATGATATTGATCTCGTATCAATCACACTTCAATACCATATATTCTATGTACTCTGTTTAGAATCTCTCTCTGTATATAAGAACATATGTAATGTAAAGAGTATATATGAAAAAACATTATTTCCTAACAATCTAGAGGAAGCGAGCAGCAACAAGATGCCATCGGTTTGTTACTCGACAAACTGAGTTGGTGTCTCTCAACGACATCCATGGCAGATCAAAGTCTGATTCTACAATACTAAAGAACAGAGACCGTACAACACTCTGTTCTAATTGTGGTCGGTCATGAGAAGAAGGACTGCTGGCTGATCGTTGGTTTTCCGGAGTGGTGGACTGAACGTTCTGAGCGTAATGATAGAAGACGTCGTAGAGGGCGTACTTCTCGTGGAAGTTGCGGTGGATGTGGTAGAGCCACTGGAGCACACGCAACAAAGCTCCAATGCATCTGCGTTTCCAGAGTTTACTCAAGATCAGTGGAAGGCTCTCTCTCAGATGATCCAAGAGAGGTCGGCTGCTGATAAATTATCTAGTAAGACAGAGTTTGGCGATGTCATTCTAAACACAGGGGCCTCACATCATATGACTGAAAGGCTGTCACTATTAACGGAAGTTATATCTATTCCGCCATGCTCAGTCGATTTTGGCCGTGGTAGCAAGACCATTTTCTTGAGCATGGGAAAGTTCCATCTTTCAGGGAAAATCTCCTTACATAACATGCTATACGTACCATCGTTGAATTGCACTCTGATTTTTATTTCAAAAATTTTAAGGCAAAATGGTTGTTTTGCGACATTCATTGATGTAGTTTGTATTTTACATGACCGTTTCTCGAGGACTCTGATTGGAACCGGTAAAAAACGTGATGGGTTTACTTCTTGTCGGACGTAGCTACTGCTAAGATACACATGGCCGATGCTTCTACTGATCAGACTTTGTGGCATCATTGTTTGGGACAATCAATTGATGGCTTCTTCATGGCTGCGCAAGTTGTTGAATAACACAACCGAATCAAAATAGCCCCAACACAACATTACATGAAGCAAAGATACACACAACAAAATTACACAATGTGTCATGAGACAACAAAATTATAAAATTAGACACTGCCTTTGAATGGAAATTTGCCATCTTCAGCTCTGTTTCAGTCCAGTCTTCTTCTGGTTTGTTGGATTCAACGCCACCTTCATCTTTGACCTTTGGCTCAGTTCATCGAGTCATGACTGACTCCATGCCATGACATCAATTCCTTGGATGATAGATATCATTGCTGACTTCGAGTCCATAGTTGGACGCATCCAGAATCACCTCAAGCTTGATACCAGTTTATGATAGTTCTCCATTTTTTTTGCAGGATCTCACTTGTTATATAATCGAACGGTTGACCATTCTAATATCAATTGTAAATGCAAAAACTATGACACAAACTAAAGCACATAATACATCATATAATATCTCTACAAAGATTGTGTATTTACTAGTTTTTTTTAAAGTGAACTTACAAGTATCTCTTTAAACAGAACACGAACAAGACCAAGACCTTCTTGACTTGTTACTCTAGCCTAACACGTCCTAAAGTTGAATACAAGACTTTAGAACCTCTTCTCTTAGCCCAAAGTACTTTCACTCGCTTACACGCTTGAAACCCACTCTTTTGCTACGAATACAATTCTAGTGAAAACCCTTATACATAGGTTGTATGTGACTATATATACCTTATAGCCAAATCGGCTAACCTAGCCATCTACCCAATATTACTTAATCCCCATTTATGGTAAGTTCCCTAAAACTCATACTAAGTTTTTTAAGAACTTCCCATCGTGAGATTTCCCTTCTGCAAGGTGTATCTCTTCAAACTTGTTCTCCAAGATGTCTTCATATTAACTATAACTTGATCACCGATTCATTTTTCAATTCTTGTTCTTCACTTCATCTTGTTCATCCGCATGCATGCTCGCTGAAGCAGACTCTGCTACATTCATTGTTGTACTTACGTCTGAATCAGAATGTCCATCCGATCTTTGCTTCTTTAGAATATGTAACTAAGCAAATAAAAAAATGCAATTTTGTTTAATACATATTTTCGAAGAATATAGAAGAGTTAGGTGAAAGTTTTGTTTAATTAAAAATCCAGTTTCACTATTCCCTCTTCTCCCCCCCCCCCCATCGCTGGTTTCGATTTCTTACAGGTTCGAAGTATTCACACAACAAAAGCTTCCAGCTCGCAAGCCCATTCGTATGCCTGACTGGGTAAGCTTCCTTTTAGCCCTCTTTAATCTCTATTCATCTTTCACCAAATTGTTTTTTATGCAGGTCATTTTCGACATTTTTATTGTAGTGTCATCTTTATTTCCCTTAGAGTTATCTCAGATTGTCTTTTCTATCTTACGTGTTTCGTTTCTCATGGCTAGGTTGTAGAGATTGTTGATTGTTTTGATAATGATTTTTGCATTAGTGCACATGCTGCATATATTCCAGGAGCAACGTTATTTTGTTCTTTTAGACTTGAAAAGTTTTTGCATATTGTTGTTTAGTTTCTCTTTTCTCTATCTACTTTCCTAGATGACAAAGCGTATGAAGCAGCCTATGTATTGACAACAAAACCTTAAGAGCAATGTAGTTTTGGCATTGGTATGTATGCCACATTCATCTTGGTGCCAATGTTACGTATTTGTTTCTTTCACCTAGAATGGAAGGTGTGGGTTCTATCTGGTTAACATCTGATTATTTTAAGTACCTCCGAAACCTAGGAAGGTACTTAAAATTATTTTCAGTTCGTAACGTAATATCTATGTAACATGGAAATGCAGCAAAGTCTCACATATTGTTATTTATTTATTTATTATAAGTTTTTATAATTTTAATTTGTCAGTTTTACTAAAGCTTCCCACATTTCTATCTACTATGTTATCAATGTTTTAAAGGTTGTTTATAGCCCCATTCTCTCACTTACTACATTCTCTAAAATTGCATCGGTGTCACACTAATGAAAAAAAAGCTTCATGTTTCTTCTCAGTACTCTTTAGAATGCCACCTTTAAATAGTCTCCGGAATCCGAATTTACATATAATTACACTACAAGAATACATCGCGTCGTATTCCGACAAAAGTTTCCGACAACTCAAGTTGTGAGAAAATTTCCGATGATATGGCGAGAATGTAGTGAGAAAGACAAAAGTTCCTCGGGAATTTGTAGATATACTCCGACAAACTCATTTTCTCCGTTTATTCTCGGAAAGTTTCATCGGAATTTTCCTAGGAACATGAATTCTCGACAACTACTCGGGTGATCTGTCGCAAGTTTATAGAAAATCAGCGGCAATTGCATCTTCTCGGTAACTTGTCGGAGATTAAAAATTTTGAATTTTGACAGTTAGCGCTACTTACTGCTCAAATTTATTGAAATTGGCGGTTGAAATGGTTTGTCGTAAGTTACCGACCGGCAACGTTGTCGGGAATGAATTCTATATATACATGCTATGGTTTCTTTTCTTTTTCACGGAACCAACACACGACACTAAGCAAACAACAAAGTATGGGACTGATGATGATGACGACTTCGTATCCGTTGATGACCAAGACGACAGCTCGAGAAGCAGCTATGGTGCACCGATCCTTTTTCTCACGGCAGTGTAGCTTAGGAATCTGATGATGATGACTTCGTGTCCGTTGATGAACAAGACGACGGCTCGAGAAGCAGCGATGGCGCACCTTTCATTTTTTTCACGGCAGCGGAGCGTAGGAATCAAAAGCTATAATTTTTTGTTTTGTGAGGATGAAGATACATATATATATATATATATTTATGTGTATGATTCAAGGACACCCAAACATCGATTCATTGAATCACGTTTAATTTTGAGATTTCGATGACACCCGATGCGATGAAATACAAAATCTCAGTTTGTGAAATCAAATGATTTTAGTTTTTTTTTTTTTTTTTTTTTGTGAAAATAATCTAAATTTCTCGGGAACTTCTCAGAAACTTTTTCCAATGTGTTTCCGACGGCAACAATGTTCATCGGTCTTGGACCGTCGGATATGATCGACGAGTTTCCGAGAACTCGTTCTGACGAATTTACCGAGAACAATTTTTGTCGCTGTCCTCCGACAATTTTCCCGAGAACACATGATTACCGACGCTCAAACTCCGACTAATGCATTGTTGTCGTAAAATAGTCGGAGACCCTTGGTTCCGACGATTCTCCATCAATATCAGCATAGCTCAAAGTCTTTTCATCACCCAAAGTCTTATATTCATTTAAAATGCTATCTATTTTGTTTATATTGGCCTGACACTCCCTGACAATGAGTTTGGGTAAGTTCTTACATGCAAACCCTTCTTATAATACTTCTTTCTCTTTCATTTTTTTTTCCATTTATCAATTTTTTTCTCTTTATTTCCAAGCAGAACCGTGAAATTAACCCGAAATTGATCACTAAAGAAAAATTGTTGGATTCGTAGTGAACCAGAAGCGACTATACAAGATTTCACCAGCAACAAAAAAAAATAAATGCTCAAATTTGTTATAACATGAGAAAAGAGCATCACATCTATGAAATTAAAGGTGAGCAGTGAATCTAATTCTCATGGTTGTGTTCTTCAACGTAAGCGACAAATCCTTTCTCCATGTGTTTTTGTCATCTTAGTTTATTATGACCCTACGAATAAGATAATACCAAATGGTGTTAGTCAGAGATTGGAAAAATGGAAGGATGATTTACCCGCAAAGATAGAACATGATAAGTTACAAAAAAAGAAAAAAAAAAGATAGAGTGGTCTAATAATAAACGTAGCCTTGAATATACATATTCATTTTTGTTTTAGAATAGGACGGTTTTTGCCTATATACTAATACACTAAAAACTCTATAAATTAATATTATTGGGATTTTTATATTTTATTATTTATAGAGTTATTAATTTACAAAAAGTTTTTTTTTAAAAATTTCTATTATAAATTATATTTTTTCTAAAATAGGAAAAATATTTTATTTTTGTATATACACATTAATTAAATTTTTAAATTCGAAATTTATATTAGTTCTATTTTATTATTTTGTATATATAAAATCTGTCTCATAGAATTTTAATGAGGTTTTAGATATAAGTTTACTAAATCTCATCAAAATATATTAAGTGTTAAAAATAAAAATATAATTATATTTTAAATGTAAAAGTTGGTTTTTACTTATATAAAATATGTATACATATAAATTATTAATTTATAATTTTACTACAACCATATATTTACATAAGATTTTCTAAAAAAATATTATCTTATTATTTTATCGATTTGTGTCATATTTTGAACCGGTACAGTTTAGGATCGGAAAAAATTTATTAATTTATGGTGCTTATTAATTTATCAAATATTAATTTATAGAATTTTTACTGTATATTACTAATATCTCCTATCGATCGATATTTTTGTGAAGTTGCGGTGGATCTTGTTGTTTTCATGTTGACTTCTTTATGGATGTTTGAGGTATGTTCAAATGTCCAGGAAGGTTTGAGGAGATGTGTGCTTGGTTAGAATTTCTTGGGATGGGTTGGTTTGTTCAAGGTTGCTACATAGCTGCTTAATTTCATTGTCCTCTTTGTTTTCCTTCTTTCAAATGGTTAGTTTTTGTCTGGAATTTGGTTGGCTTATGTGGATTAGCGGTTTGAAGTTGCCTTTGAATTTCGTATTTTAACCAGTTCATCAAGCAGGTTTGGGATGTGTGTGGATCAGCTCTTGTTCCTTGTATTTAGTCCGTTTAAATGGTGCAGAATTGAAATATAATGAGTGCTTTTTCATAATATCATGTAATAATTTGGCAGGTATTATCTTTAATAAATTAATTTTCAAATCACTTTTGTTTTCACATAAGAAACTTTGATTAAAAATTATTTCAATAAAATATTTATTTTACATTTTTATATATTAAAAATTAGTTTAATATTTATTTTTACCTTATTTATTGATCAAATAAAAAAATTGGAATACTAAATAAAAAATTTGAAAAAAAAATAGAGTGATACATTGGAGATGCTCTTAATCCCCTCTCTTAAATATGAAATGGTGAATCGAAATGTATTATTTGTGGTGTTACTTATGCCAAAACTTTGCCATAGCAACGCGTTTTTTTAGTTATCTTCGATACTAACTAAAATTGTAGCGTTTCTGCATTTATGTTTTACTTGATCACATACTAAATGGATTTGTAAAATTATAGTGTCGATTTCAGTTATTCATTACCCTCAAAGAGACCGGAAACAATGACGTTCAGTATGGAGTTTCAAAACATAGTCTAAATTAACATCATGAGCTTACAATTTATGAATTTGTCACGTGTAAATACATTTGTTTCTTTTAAATAGTTACCATCATCATTTCCTTATCATCCACTCTTAGTTAACGCACGTTAAATTAAAATATAGGTTCTAATTATCCGAATTTTGTTTGATAACTCTTGATATTTTAATGTAATTCAACATAATTGTTAATGGTAACGCTCTCTATTTTTCTAATGTTATTCAGCATAACTGTTAGTGCCTTATAGTATTGTTCAAATCCAATAAAAATGTCAAAGTGTATAATGTATATATTACCAAATTTTAAATAATATATAACAATCAAATCATACACTAAATTTTTGATCCATTAAAAATGAAAATACACATGTGAATATGCCCAGATCATATTTTAGAAATGTGGATAACACATTTAATGAATAAAAAATAAAACAAAATTACTCAATATAAAATATAAAATTACTCGTATCCGATACAAATCAGCTTATTTGGAATACTTTTATTTCGAGTTTTTACATTCGGGTAAAATATACAGCAACAAATTTTAAAGAGTATATAACAATTTAATCATACATTAATTTTTATCCTTTAAAGAATAAAAATATACATGTGCAAATATGCATATCATACTCTAGAAATGTGAATGATGCACTTATGATTTAAAAAATAAAATAAAATTATTTAATATAAATTATAATATTATTATATTTAAAAATATCATATTAAATAATTATTTAGTAGTGATAAATTTTTAAAATACATACTACTATGTGTATAAAATAAATATTTATTTATAGAAAGAAAAATCAAAATTTGGACGGACAGGCATGTCAAACTTATAATAATTAGTTCCAACATGCTTACCTTTGCATATATGGATTCAGCATGGCTATCACTGCTACAATCACCAATGATCGCTGTCAAAGCTTTCTTTGGCCTGTGATCGTTGCGGTGATCTTCCATCATTATGATGTCTAGATCAGCAAGCACATCAGCATGATTCCCACCGTTAAAAGTAAGCCATCCACTAATATCATCTTCATCATCCAATGGAATTTGTGGCTGCTGGTGAGGGTCGATGTCGTTGAGAAACTCGTCTATATTGAATAGAGTGGGATCATCTTGCTCGTTCATTGGGTTTTGCAAATCATCATTTGACATATAGAGATGGTCTTCCCTTGGTTGCTCAACCTGAACATGTAAAAAGAAATGGGGTTGGTTGATTGATGATAACTAATGAAAAGCTGAAACACATTGTCAGAAACTGGACTTACCTGAGGAGCTGTGTTAATCTCTCCGACAGTATTCAAGTCAGAGACCATGGTGGAGTGGTTTAACTCATTGGAGTGATTACCATACAAACTATCTCCATCAGCACCCTTGTACATTACTTTGCAGATAACATAGTTCCTCTGTAACAAAGGGTACATAAACACATGAGTTTTGTTCTAACAAAACAAAGTTGAATTACTTAGTACACAAACAACTCTAACACAAGCTTTGCCAGCAGCAACATAAAACTAGGCCTCCAAACAAGTGTTTGATGAGCTTTGATAGAAGCAAAAGAATTAACTAGACCACAGCTCACATATAACACTAAAAAATTAGCTAAATATAGCAAGCATCCAACAACCAGATCAGAAACAAAGTCAAATCGAGAGCCTATTAATGAGGATTACTACCTATGCCAAGATCGTGTATAAATGGAAATTGACCCCATAGGCTTTCGCTTTCGCGTCTTTCTAAAATTGCAGAAAGGTTGAGAAATAGAACCATCTGATTTGATTTGTTCTCAAATTAAAAGGCCAAAAACATTTTAAGAATATTACTTGTTGATTACACAACACTAAGATATATCATTCACAACCTCTGACAGAAGCAATATAAAACTATATATGCCACAACTTGTATAACATTAGACCCTCAAATTGAGCTAAAGGTAGGGAAAATCAACTAGATCTGAGACAGATGAATCAAACCCCATATCCACATCAAGAAGATCAAGAAAATATGAAATATAAGACCAGTTCAACTAAACACTGAATCTCAAATTGAGCTAAAGGTATCAACCAACACATGGGTAATGTTAACTAGATCGGAGACAGATGAATCAAACCCCATATTCACATCAAGAAGATCAAGAAAAAAAATGAAACAAATTAAAAGGCTTTTAAGAATAGTACTTGTTGATACACAACACTAAGACAACTCTATCATTCACAACCTTTGACAGAAGCAATATAAAACTATGCCACAACTTGTATAACACTTAGACCCTCCAATTGAGCTAAAGGTAGGGAAAGTCAACTAGATCTGAGACAGATGAATTAAACCCCATATTCACATCAAGTAGATCAAGAAAAAAAAAGAAACACAAAATCTCAAATTAATCTATAGGTAGCAAAATCTCAAATTAATCTCAAATTAATCAAATGAAACAAAAAAAATGAAATCGATCTCATCTAGCAAAGGATAAAGATAGTATCCAATAACAAGATCAGAGACAAATAAACCAAGAACCCAAATTCATTTAAAGAAGATTACACATCACCCATATTCAGATCAAGACTACATCAAGAAGACAAAAACAAAGACCAATTCAACTAAGACAGCATCTGAAACTGAATCTTATAGATAGTTACCTGAGTAGGAGGCAAGGAAGTGATGTGGTACTCGTGCATGACCCAAGGAGTCCATTTACTATTAGTTGACTTACCTTCATGGTAGACAAGTGTCTTCTTGATCCCGATCTCACCTCTCTTGTCCTTGATTTTCCGATCAACACCAGTAGCTTTCCAGAACCCAGAAGGTGTGGTCCTCTTCGTTCCCTTCTTCTTCTCAGATACGTCCCTAGGAGTGAAGAAGTACCATACAAGATCCTTTGTTTCCAGCTTAGACAACGCTGTAATAACAAATAAAAAAAAATGTCAAAAACTAGAAATGATCCATGATGATTGATCTTTGAGGTTGAGAGAGAGAGAGAGAGAGAAGGAAACTTACATGGCAAGAGCTCTGGATCGTAAGCACAGATGTTGATCTCGTTAACGGCATCGTTGACCAGCCATGGTTTATCAAGAACCTTGTTCTTGAGGAAATGGTTGATCAGCTCTTCTCCCGTGGGACTAAACCTAAACCCCACCAGATTCTTGTCCATTTAAACACACACAAAATACAGATCTATGATCAAAACAGAAAAAACTAGGGTTTCTTTCTATCTGTTCTTTTTTTGTTCCTGTATATATTTTTTTTGTTTGAAATATAAGTGTCGACCTCCGTATTTATACACAAACTCCGTCTCGCGTCTTTGACATTAATAAAACAAAAATGAACGAATTTGGTTGGGTAATTTCTCAGAAGAACGTGTACGTGGACGACTTCAATCACCTTGCCGACATGCTTCTCAGGAGCAGCTAAACCATGTTACTAAGGTTTAGCATTTTATCTTTTAAACGCTACTTATTTTTTAAAAAATGGATATCCGTAAATCTTAAAAACTAAAAATATCAAAAATTAATATCCATTGAAAATAAATCAAATCACAAATATTAAAAAAAATAAAGACGGATATCCGCTCCTCTCCATCTATTATGCAAATAAAAGTATATCTATAGTTAAATATAGTTTTAAATGTATAATCTATATGTTCATTATTTTAACATATAGTTTTACTTTATAAATTACATATAAGAAAATATAAAATTTTTGTAGAAAACTATAATTTTTCTTTAAAATATTTTATAAGAAAATTTTATTAATTTTAAAACTTTATGAAACATATAATTTCAATAATTTTACTTTTATTTTATATTGGGTAACGATATTTTAAAAATAAATGACCTTGTATAGTTTTTTTCTAAATTTACTTGTATTGAACAAAGTTGATGAGGTATCCGTAAATATTCGCAAATATCTGTTATTTTTTTGATATCCGGATATCCGTATTTTTTATGAAACAAATTCCAAATACTAAAAATTATGGTAATATTCGATATTTGCCTACCCCTACGTGTTAGTGTGTCTTTTTATTTTTATTTTTTTAATTTGTTTTTGTTTTGTTTTTGTCTTAATAAAAAAATTTAATTCTCACTTTCTTTTAAAAGCTGTTTTTTTAAATATCAGATTTATTGGAGAAATAATGTGAATAGAATTTTTTGGCAAATGTCAAAAAAATTATTACAGATTTTCTTTTTATTCTCTTGTTTATACTATGTTATTTTCATCTATTTACTCTAAAGATTGGCAATCATACTCTTACTCTTATCATTGCACTAGGTTTTATGGAAGTGATTATCTTTCTTCATTTTCTCTCATTACCATTGTATTTATTTCTCTGATCTACTCTAAAAGTGATTAGTCACACTCTTAGGAGGATGCACTGAATTATGAATTTTAGAAGATTTTGGTTTTTCTTTAAAATCTCATGTTATTAAACTAATGGTTTTTAATTATCTGTTCAAATCTTCTGTTATTGAATATGAAATTTATGTAAAATTAGTAAAAGTCACTTGAATTCTTCTACTATTCCATCAACAAATTGTAAAACCTAAATCAAATTCATTGTTATTCAGAACAAATATTTCTTTCAACAGTTTGTTGAAAAATGAATTTCAGAAGATTTTGTACCACCTGTATATATGTTATTTAAATAGACTTTTTAAAACTTGAATATTTAGAAAAGTTGCAGAAGTATTCCAGATCTTCTTATGATTAAATCCTCTTTTCTGTTATCAATTGTTCTCTTCCTAGATTTTCCCTCAATCTTTCTGGTATTACTGGCCAAAAGTCTATAAGTGGTCGAGCTAAGAAATTTGAGAGATTAACAATATTTAGAAAAGTCGAGTCGTAGCTTAAACATTTTTTGTAGAGGAAGTGTTTTATATCATTTACAAAGGATATAAATTTTTTGGGTCAAATATTTTTATGTTTTTACTTTAAATTTTAAATTTAACTTCGAGTATATCCAAATCCGTTCGACAAAACTCAAATACGAATGATATAAAGTTATTTTATGAATTTTATAAATTTAAAACCGAAAATGATGTGTTATATCCAAATTCGATCCGTACTCTCAAATTTACTAAAATAAGACTTACAGTGTGATATAAATTAGAAATACAAATCCCCAACGCCTAGTTTACCTGTCTAGATTTTGAACTTGTCAGTTCTTTTCGTTAAGTGTCGAGTGACTTACAACCACTATTTTAAAACTCGACCCAAACACTTGATTGACCGCGGGTCAATAAATAAATTAATTTTGTTATATCATTATATATTAGCTATTGAAAATATAATAAGTATTTTATGCTTTAGAAACTTTTTCGAAAAATACTTAAATCAACTTTAATTTTCTATTTTATTTTACATACAAAATATTAAAATAATTTAGATTTTTTAACCTTTTTATAGCAATTTAAGAGTTATGACGTATAATAAAATATGTTAGAACTTAAAATTCTTAAGTATTTAAAATTTTAATTTGAATAATAAATTAAACTTTAATTTCAAAATAAACTAAAAATAAGACATCAAATTTTAATAGACTGTCTATAGCAGAATAAATTAATACTAAATTGCATCTACTAATTCTAGTTCACTTCATTTTCTTCACATAGCATAGGGAAATCTTCATCAACATTTAAAAATCATAAAAATAGCTTAATCGATATTACATATAATTAAAAAAAACAGAGAATTTAATTAAATTTTTTAAAGTTACTGTGAATATTTTATGGATTTGTCACTTTATCATCTTTGAGATATTCTTCACCAACAACATTCTCTAATTTCATTGTAATCAAGCTTGACATATCTTTCTTCTTCAACAATTCAAAATTGTATTGTCAATAGATTTATAATCCACAGGATAATATGATTTTTTTTAACTTTGAAAAACTAAAAAACTAACATTTTAATTAGAACTAGATTTTGACCCGCACATTCGTACGGATAATTTTTTATTTTATTAATTGTAATTTTGAAAATATGTTACTTTACCAATCCAATAACTTTCATATTTCATTCATATTTCTATTTTAATATAATATAGATTATACTTATAAAATCTCTAAAATATCATATAATTTGTTTATATAATAAAAATTATTTAGTTTTAATTTATAATAATATTCTACTACTAATTATTAAATTAATAAATACATTTATTTTAAAATATTTAAAAATTTAGTAAAATCTTTTTAGATTTTGTACAATAGATTTTATAAATAATTTATTATTATTATCCTAATAATTATTAAAAATGTTTTATATTTAATAAAATAATGGTAATAATCAAATAGATGTAATTGTTGTAATGGACGTAGTATAACTTTTTTTATGGTAGATGAAAATTGTACTTCTTTTTTAATAGAGAATATAAAGTAAATAATCAAATAGATGTAACTGCTGAAATGGATTTAGTATAATTTTTTTATGCCAGATAAAAATTGTACTTTTCTTTTGAATAGTGAATATACAAAACAAATTCTAACAAAAATATTAAAATTAGATATTGGTTCAACTAATGGTTCAATTACTAATCAAGTTCTAAATTTTAATAATTCTTGCGAGTTTTATTGGATTTATAGATAACTGGTTTACCGATTTGACTGCGGATCTGCATTGAATCTCAGAAAACTGCTACATGTATGACTTGCAACCAAAAGCTGTTAGTTTCCTTGTTGTAAGTTCCTGCTACTTGCGACCAGTACTAACGAAAAAAAAAAATTCTTAGTCGCTATTTTTTTCATTGTCGCACAACAACAAAACAAACCAATAACCTACGAATAGTAGAAACAGATCGCAACACGTAAACAAACAGGCCTCACTCACTCGTTCCTAGCCCATGAGACTTTGAATCAGTAACACAAACAGACAATCACATACTAAAAATGGTAGAGACGTGAAGTTGAAATCTTGATGACTTATATTGAGAAGAAATGTGAAGTTCTGCAGACAGATGCAAGTAAACTACAGATTTGGTTTTGGGTTATAAACTTCAAACAAAAATAAACACAAAACTTGGTGTGAGGACAGCAGCTTTCATCATAAGAAAAACCTCCTCCTGCTCGTGTCCATTTCAGGCTGTAATGTAAACACATAACATGAAAGATACAAATTAAACACTTAGCAAAACAAGTAACAACAGCATTATATAATCTTGTGGTGATCTTTTTACCTTATGAACCCATTCAAACTCTCCACCTTTGGTGTCAAAGGTTCCATGCTGTAAAGTAACTAGCTTCAGCGTGAAACTAGGACCACATTCCTGCACAAAGATTCCAACATTAATGGCATATATATAAACTGATATATCTAAAACACATTTGAGATGTGAATCATTCAATATGCTATAACCTGAAGACGAGGCTTTACTCTCTCTTTAGCAACACCATCTTTCCCTTTTGCACCACTTTGTTTGTCTTCCTTTACGTCGAATATGTAACTAAAGCAAAAAAAATGGTAATTTGTTTAGTATATGTCTTAAATGATGACAGAACGTACAAGAATATGGTGAGACTATGTTACCGATGATGTCTGAAAAATATAAAGTCACGCTGGTTGTGGAATGTAACAACTCTCCTACCACGGAAGTTAGGTTCTTGAGGAAACAGTGACTGAAAAAACCTGTGAGTAAACAGAAAAACATAACCATTAGGCCCACAAGAGATCAAAGACAATAAAGATTATATTCAAAAACTATATAGTTTTACCTTCCAACACGATTTCCTAAACGAGTTGTGAAGTTGTTTAAAACCAGTTCCGGTTCATGGCTTGTAGGGTTTCCATGGTTCTGAAATCAAATTTTGAACATCCATAATCAAGTATTCACTCATATATTCCACCCTCGTACGTGTAGAAAACATAAAATGTGTTTCAGTGATATACCTTAATGTCCTTCCTCAGAACAAGATTTGACAATTTGAAATGAGCAGTAGGACCGTTCGGCAAACCAATGATAAGGAGCGCATCTACATCATTAATAAAAACATTGAAACAAACAATATCAAAACAATGAAACTCGGGAGAGTCTAAAAAACTAACCAGGCTCTCTGCGATTTGTATGAACTACAATAAGAGATGTGTAATCTTTCTTCTTTGCGTATTCTACAATCTGCAGAAGAACCATATATCTTACAAGGTTACATACTTAGTTGCAAAGATATGAACTTTCTACAAGGAACTAAGAGCAATTACCTTCTTCAAATCATAAGTTCCTCTCTTGCGATAGTCAGAGTTTGGGATCACTGACTGTAACTCCGATATAAACGCAGGTCCTCTCTGCAATAACACATAAACGAATCAAAACAGCCCCAACACAACATTTCATGAAGCAAAAATCACAAAAAAAAACTCTAAAATGTGTTATGAGACGATGGTAGATTATAGTATAAGTTATGTCTCTGCAATGCCATACATACAGCACATAAACAAATAAAAATAGCCCAACATAACATTACACGAAGCAAAACCACAACAAAAAACAATGCTTGATGAGACAGTGGATCGTCATAGAATAAGTTTTATCACTGCAGTGCACATATAACACATCAACAACTCAAAACAGCCCCAGCACAACATTACATGAACAAAAGAACACAACAAAACTATACAACGTGTTATGGAACAGTGGATAGTTATAGTACAACTTAGTATAAGTTTTATCTCTGCAATGCGGATATACACATAAACGAATCAAAACAGCACCAACAAAACGTTGAATGAAGCAAAAATCACAGCAAAACTATACAATGCGTTATGAGACAATGGTAGGTTATAGTATAAGTTCTATCTCTCCAATGCACATATAACACTAAAACAAATCAAAATAGCCCCAAGTCAACATTACATAAAGCAAAAAAATACAACTAGTAGTAATGGGCCTAACTCACAACCAAAAGCTAACTAAAGAGTGGAGGATTGCTACACTTATATATTACTCTCAATCACTTTCACTTCTCGATTTTGGATATTAATCACAACAAAGCTATACAAGGTGCTATGAGACAAGATAATGGTAGATTATAGTCTAAGTCTGACTTTGCAATGCACATATAACAGATAAACGAATCAAAACAGCCCCCAACAGAACATTTCATTGAACCGAAAGTCACAACAAAACTACACAACAGCTTATGAGACACAACGGTAGGTTCTGTCATGAGCAAAAAAGACTTACAGTGGAGTTGAAACGACAGGTTGTGAGCAAGACCTTAGGAGTAACCTCACGTCTCAGGACAGGATTAAACTCATCAGCATCAATATCCGCAAACAACTGCAATTATCAACAAAGATCAAAACTTGAACACTGAACAAGAAATATCAAAAACAAAAAGTCGAAAACTTTACTTCTTCATCATCAGGTCTGCACACAGTCTCATCAGCTTCTCTCGTGTTCTCAATCGTCTTCGGTACCATCTTCTGTGGAGGCTGCAAACCAAAACACCAAACAACGAAGTTTACAATTCCCAAACCAGAAACTAAACCCCAATAAACCGACATTGAATTTACGGTTTAATCTTGTTTTATTTTTTGTTACCTCTTCGCCAAGCTCGAGAGCTAGTTTCTCGGCGGCGTCACGAGCTTTGATCTTCTTCTGCTTCTCGAGTTTCTTCTCGTGTTTCTGCTTAGCGTAGACTTTGGCTCTCTTGTCTTTGTTCTTTATCATCGATGGGAGTATCACGTTCCTCCTCTCCGTCGTGTTGAAGCTCGGTCTTCTGTTATCTTCGGCTTCCATTTCCTCGGCGTCGCCGTCTCCCCTCTTCCTCTTGAATCCCATTCTTTCAGAGACGATTGAAGGTTCTCTGATTCGATGGAAACGGCTAGGGGAAAGAAGAATGAAGACGACGGAGAGCTTTTAGGGTTTATCGACAAAATTATGAGGACCAATTTCAGAAATATAAATGGGCCTTAAGTTGGGCCCATTAAAAGGCAAAGGCTGACCTTTGAAAATAATCAATTGAGTATTGGTCGGTTCAGATCTGCTATTTTAGGTGTTAAATCGTTTTAAAAAAAAAAGTGTTTAGAATTCATTCAAATACTTAAAGTGAGGGTTATTGTTTCATGGATTTTAATTAATTTGAAAATTCAAACTAAAATCTATATTGAAATTATATATTTTTATAATTTATAAATTCTAATTTAAATTAAATATTATTTAATTATCATAATTTACTAATGAATTTGATTTCTTAATAAATTTTATAATTGTATGGATTTCTTTGTAAATAATACAAAAATTTAATTTTAAGAAAAAAAATTCAAATTTGTAAATACTAATGAAAATACATATGCTAAATTTAAAAAACAGTATATTTTACATTGATTTGTATATACTATATAGATTTATAAATATATTTAAATACACAAGCCAATTTGGTTCAAATTAATATACTAAATAAAATTTGGTTCAGATTAATATTCGGATAGGTCACAGTTCAATTAGATTTGATAGTAAATATTAAGAACCAACCAGTATTCAAAAAAATTGTGATCATTGCGTTTCTAATTTGGTTCAGTTTATTGGATAATTTCATAATATCCGGTTATGTATCAGACAATTTTAGATAATTAAATAAAACATATAATGTTCGGTTTGTTATTTTTTAGTTCGGTTTGATTTCTTCGGTTCGGAATAATTCGTCAATCTGTATAAACCGGCGTCGTCTTTTGTTTGCTTTCTTCTCTTTTCTTCGACCATCAATTTTTTTTTCTCAGTCGTCGCCATGCGTCATGGAAGAGCAAGCGCCGCCGTATCATCCAAAACCTCACCACTCCCACAGCTCTGCAACATCCTCATCACCGCATCTCTCTCCAAAACCTTGTCCCAATCCGGCACCCAAACCCTCGACGCGACCACCACTCCAATCTCCGAACCCATCGTCCTCCAAATCCTCCGTAGAAACTCCCTAGATCCCTCAAAGAAGCTCACCTTCTTCCGATGGTGCCTCTCCCTCCGTCCCAAATACAAACACTCCTCCTCAGCTTACTCCCAGATCCTCCGCACCGTTTGCCGCACAGGTGGTCTCTTAGGAGAAGTCCCCGAGCTGCTAACTTCCATGAAGGAATACGGCGTTAACTTAGATCAAACGACGTCAAAGATTCTGTTAGATTCGTTGATACAATCCGGTAAGTATGACTCAGCTTTAAGAGTTTTGGATTACATGGAGGAAGAGTTAAACCCTAGCATATACGACTCTGTTCTCATTGCTTTGTTGAAGAAGAAGGAAGTGTCACTCGGGCTTTCAATCTTCTTTAAGCTTCTAGAAGGTGTGAAGAACTATCTTCCTGGAAACGTCGCGGTTAATGAGCTTTTGGTTGGATTAAAGAGAGCTGATATGAGGAAAGAGTTTAAAACGGTATACGAGAATTCAAAGGAGATGAATCGATTCGAGTTTGATACTTACGGTTACAACATATGTATCCACGCGTTTGGTACTTGGGGCGATTTGGAATCCGCGTTGCGTTTGTTTAAAGAGATGAAAGATAATGCGGATATATGCACTTACAACACCTTGATTCATGTGTTGTGTTTGGCTGGGAGAGTGAAGGATGCTTTGGTTGTGTGGGAGGAGCTTAAAGTCTCAGGACATGAGCCTGATAACGCGACGTACCGTGTGTTGATACAAGGGTGTTGTAAGTCTTATAGGATGGATGATGCGATGAGGGTGTTTGGGGAGATGGAGTATAATGGGTTTGTTCCTGATACTGTTTTGTATAACTCTGTTTTGGACGGGATGTTTAAGGCGAGGAAGGTTGTTGAGGCGTGTGGGTTGTTTGAGAAGATGGTTCAAGATGGGGTTAGAGCTACTTGCTGGACGTATAATATTCTGATTGATGGGTTGTTCAGGAACGGAAGGGGTGAAGCTGGGTTTACTCTGTTTTGTGATTTGAAGAAGAAGGGTCAGTTTGTGGATGGTGTTACTTTTAGTATCGTTGTGTTGCAGCTTTGTAGGGAAGGGAAGGTGGATGAGGCTGTGAAGTTGGTGGAGGAGATGGAAGCTAGAGGCTTCTCTGTTGATTTGGTTACGATAAGTTCGCTTTTGATTGGGTTTCACAAACAAGGGAGATGGGATTGGAAAGAGAAGTTGATGAAGCATGTAAGGGAAGGGAACTTGGTGCCTAATGTTCTGAGATGGAATGCTGGAGTTGAAGCTTCGATGAAACGTCCGCAGAGTAAAGATAAAGATTACACACCAATGTTTCCTAGTAAAGGAAGCTTCCTAGATATCATGAGCACGGTGAATCCAAAAGAAGATGAGGAAACATCATCATCACCTTTGGAAGATGATCCTTGGTCATCATCTCCATACATGGACCAATTAGCCCACCAGGTTAATCAACCTAAGCCCTTGTTTGGTCTAGCCAGAGGGCAGAGAGTTGAAGCAAAGGCAGAATCTTTCGACGTCGACATGATGAACACCTTCCTATCTATTTACCTCTCCAAAGGTGATCTCAGTTTAGCCTGCAAATTGTTTGAGATATTCAACGACATGGGCGTCACCGATCTCACCAGCTACACCTACAACTCAATGATGAGCTCCTTCGTCAAAAAGGGTTACTACAAAACCGCCCGCGGAGTCCTCGACCAGATGGGCGACAACTTCTGCGCAGCAGACATCGCAACATACAATGTAATTATCCAAGGCCTAGGCAAACTAGGAAGAGCAGACTTAGCCAGCGCGGTGCTCGACAGACTTACAAAGCAAGGAGGGTATCTAGACATTGTAATGTACAACACGTTGATCAACGCGTTAGGGAAAGCAAACCGGTTAGACGAAGCAACAAGACTGTTCGATCACATGAAGAGCAATGGGATTAAACCCTGACGTAGTGAGTTACAACACGATGATCGAAGTGAACAGTAAAGCAGGGAGGTTAAAAGAAGCATACAAGTACTTGAAACTAATGCTAGACGCAAACTGTTTGCCTAACCACGTAACCGACACAATCCTGGACTATCTTGGTAAAGAGATGGAGAAAGCAAGGTTCAAGAAAGCTTCTTTCGTACGGACCAAACCAAATAACGATCCTTAGTTCTCATGTAAGTTTTTCAAATGTTATTAACAAAAAGATTGATCTTTCAAAAGAGGCCTAAGAGAATAGACAAGGCAAGAGCCATGAGCCAGACAATGTGGATCAAAAGCAGAGCTTGTCCAGGAACAGACAAACCAACGCCATTACCAACATCGCAAGCACCTTGTTTTGAGACACGAACGCCATGGCATAAAGCATCTGCACAACCGCACCAGTAAGTGACGCTGTCTTCGCCGCAAACCGGATCGGCCCTGAAACATTTAACCGGACAAGAAACCGGTTTAACCGTTGCGTTGCAGAATTGGCCGTTGATCTTCTCAGAAGGTAACCGAATCTCTCCTTCCTTGATCGTCTCCGGTTGATGAAACCAGAAATAGGTTTAGGAGGATCAGAGAGAGGACTAGAGACGGCGAAAACGTCGACATTGCCGAGAATTTCGCCGGAGAATCTGTCAGAAACTTCAAATACAAACCCTAAAACCAAACTCTGTTTTTTTTTTTACTTTTTTTTTATTATTTTGAAAGAATCTGAAAAACTCTGGAACAAGGTTGTTTCCTCTCTATGTTTATGAAAGGAAACAACGATGAGAATATTACAAAACGAAAAGGAAAGAAAAATATTTTTTAATTTATCATAAAAAGTAAAATCTAAATTTAAAGAACAATGAGAGAGGGACAGAGGAACCGTTGGTTTTAAAACGGTTACCAATCAAAAAAACAGCGCGCGTGCTTGTGCTTTAACAACCTGGCCTCCAACGTGCGGACTCGAGCTTTGCACCAGGAGAACAGAACTTCGTGTCATTTTTGTTATAAAATTATGCACTTCATGCAGTTCACGGGAAACGCGTTGCATGATTGTTTTTTCCAGCTATAAGGAAATAATCATATTGGGAAAAAGTAAAGTAAAGTGGACATTTATAGGAAGTAAATTGTGTGAGAATCTGTAGATATTTTCTGTTCATTATTAAATGTCAATTAGAAAGAATCATACTATTAATTGAAAACATATTTAATTGAAAATTTTATAATTTTATTGTTTTTAAAAATGTGATCTGGTTAAGATGACATGCATTAATGATTCAATGTCAAATATGACTAGACTATGACTAAAAAAAATTTGATTTAAATAAAATAATAATATTACTGTTTAGCTTTTTTTAGATAATCAAATAAATTTGTGAGACCCGCATCTCACGTAATAATATAATAATAATATTATCGTCCGAAATTCTAATATAATAATTATAAATAAAATTCAAACATCATCAATCCAAATTATACATAAAATTCGAATAAAAGTCGATAATATGATAAAAATAAGTCTGAGATAAAGCGTTGGAAACAATCCCAAAAGCACCAGCCCATTGTGATCAATCCCTGATCGTCAGTATCACCTGAAAGGGGAAAAAGGAGGGGGAAAGAGAGAAGAAGGAAAGAGAGAGAAGGAGGAGCCATCACACCATCTAAAGAGAAAGACTAAGGTTTAGCAGTCACGTTTTGGTAGAACCAAGGAACGGCCGATCAAAACAGAGAATTCGACACCAACCTTTGAGGTTATATTCTACACTCATCCATCTATCTTTATCAGAAAACGGATCGTCATTTGGAATTTTCCTCTAATTGTTATGGATATTTCTTCGAGGCTAAACTTTGTAGAACGGATCCGCCGACCATCAACTTCATCAGCGTTTTCCTGTTGATCTAGGATGAACCAGGAACGAGTAAGATATCATTGGAAAGATCTAGATGTCATATTTTCAGAAACATCTTTCCGATCATTAACCAAGGTACGGTTAGAAAGTTTATTGATGTTTCTTCACAGCGATTAGTAAGTTGTCGAGTTGCAGAGACAGTTCGGATCCGTCTCGGTGTAAGGAAGAAACGGTCGACAGAAACAGAAGCTATAAGTCTGAAAATATGTCAGTAAGTAGTTTAACCTCTTGTCTATCATCTCCAACAAGCGGATTGTCATTTAGAATTATTTTCTGAGAGTTATGATTTTTCTCGTGAGAGATCGCTATGCAGTCTTCGTTTACGACCAGCCTGGATATGAAGCCCTTTTGGATAAGCAAATGATGGCCGATCGGAGTACAATCGGTGGCTAATGATAGAAGACATCCAGGACTACATTTTGACCGGAGGGATTGAAAATTAACGGTTAGTTGTTGAGTTATGCATCGGTTAATTTAGGGTTCAGTTCTGCCAGAAACAATATAATTGCCTTTTTTCAGAGAGTTCCAGAATTGTTATTTGAGAGCCGTCAAGGTCAGTCGGTGTTTTCTCAGGTTTTCTTCAGAACCGTGGCTAAGGTGAGGGTTCTATTCCGTAAACTATACTAAAAAATAGAATTCTTCCTATCGTAGTCTAGTTTCGAAACGTGATCTGTCTGCTTGAGTTGAGTCTTGTTTGATAGTTAGGATATTGATTGTAAATTGGAAATTAAGGGTCTAGAGGATTCAACCATTGATTGAATTGTTTGAGGTTAAGTGTTGATATATATATGTAAAAGTAGTTATGAATATAAGGACTATGTGCGAGATTGCGGGGGCCGGAGACGTCTGACCTATCGACGCAGAGTTGATTGCGGGGGTACATAGACGTAATTATGTACTATCTACGCAGATGTTTGAGATTGCGGGGTGCAGAGACGTTTGCATATCGACGCAGAAGTATGATTGCGGGGGTACAGAGACGTAATTCTGTACTATCGACGCAGAGTATGTATATCCTTATGAGGAAATGCGGGGTGTATGGACTAGCCGTGTGCTATCATCGCATTGTTTGTTTTGTGTGATGCTTAGGCATCGTGTGTGTTCATGTTAGATCTAAACTTCCATAGTGGGAGTTCTATTTTATCTAGTGAGAGGTTTGCGTGACTAGCATCCCATACCTCACTGAGCGACTCCCTGTTGCTCACCCCTCCTTTTTCCCCTTTCAGGTGATACTGACGATCAGGATTGATCACAATGGGCTGGTGCTTTTGGGATTGTTTTCCACGCTTTATCTCGGACTTATTTTTATCATATTATCGACTTTTATTCGAATTTTATGTATAATTTGGATTGATGATGTTTGAATTTTATTTATAATTATTATATTAGAATTTCGGACGATAATATTATTATTATATTATTACGTGAGATGCGGGTCTCACAATTTGGTATCAGAGCGGGTTCCATCCCGGCTCCGACCCGGGATGGCGATTCGTGGAGACCCCGGTTACATCGATTTTTTTTTTAATCAGTTTTAAATGATTTTCGAAAAATATTTTTGGGAAATTGGGTATTTTAAAAAAAAAAAATAGCACCTTTCCGTGAGTATTATTCCTTGAATAATGTTGGTATTCGGTTACAATAGAAGTTAATCAGTTTTGGTTGAAGGTGAGCCAGCTCACACTCTATTTGACACGGGAGCATCGCACAGCTTTGTGAACCCGCGTTTGGCTAGATCTTGGCCTTTTCGAGGAGTCTTTGAGCCAAAGACTAAGCAAATTCAGACAGCTGGGGCAGAGAGATTGGGAGCCATTGGCGTTCATCGTAGTGTACCAGTTACACTTGGAGGGATCGAGTTTGTTGGAGATTTGGCAGAGATGGAGCTAAGTTACTATGATGTTATCCTTGGGATGGATTGGCTATCACGACATCGAGTAGTGCTAGATTGCCCAAGGGCAAAAGTTCACATTCCTCAAGCAGAGGGAAGGATTACGTTTCAGGGTGTTCAGACACATCTGGGAGTTTTTATCGTCTCTATGTTGCGTGCTGAGGAGCTACTGGAGAGAGGAGCAGAGGGATACTTAGCGACCATTTCGATGGTTAATGAA
This sequence comes from Moricandia arvensis, assembly GCA_905132765.1. Taxonomy (NCBI): domain Eukaryota; kingdom Viridiplantae; phylum Streptophyta; class Magnoliopsida; order Brassicales; family Brassicaceae; genus Moricandia; species Moricandia arvensis. Next base: position 9,443 of record CAJHQP010000627.1, on the reverse strand, counting down.
GATGGAAAACAGGAGCTACATGATGTTCCAGTGGTTGCAGAGTATGAGGATATATTCGAGGACCTAAAAGGACCACCACCAGCTAGAGGAGATGTACTCACGATTGAGTTGGAACCAGGGACAGCGTCAATTTCACGAGCCCTATACCGCTTAGCACCAGCAGAAATGGCAGAGTTTGAAAAAACAGCTGGAGGAACTACTCGATAAAGGTTTTGTCAGACCAAGTACTTCACCTTGGGGAGCACCAGTATTATTTGTGAAAAAGAAGGATGGAAGTTTCAGACTTTGCATCGATTATAGAGGCTTGAACAAAGTGACCATTAAGAACAAGTATCCACTACCCGCGTATCGATGAGTTATTGGATCAGTTGCAGGGAGCTTCATGGTTTTCCAAGATCGACTTGGCATCGGGGTATCACCAGATTGCTATAGCTGAGGAAGATGTGCGAAAGACGGACTTTCGTACACGATATGGACATTATGAGTTTGTGGTGATGCCATTTGGGCTGACTAACGCACCGACAGCGTTTATGAAGCTAATGAACGATGTGTTTCGCGAGCATCTAGACAAGTGCGTGATTGTCTTCATCGACGACATCTTGATCTATTCTCGGAGCAGAGAGGAGCATGCAGATCATTTGCGGATTGTATTGGGTAAGCTTCGAGAGCATCATTTGTTTGCTAAATTGAGTAAGTGTAGCTTTTTGGCAGCGGAAGATTGGATTTTTGGGTCACGTTGTCTCTGAGGCAGGAGTTGCAGTAGATCCGGAGAAGATTACTGCAATAACAGAGTGGCCTACACCTAGGAGTGCTACTGAGATCCGCAGCTTTTTGGGTTTGGCGGGTTATTACCGGAAGTTTGTCAAAGGTTTCGCTAGTATCGCCAAGCCGATGACGCAACTAACAGGCAAAAACGCCAAGTTTGTTTGGACAGATGATTGTTCGAAGAGTTTCGCAGAGCTGAAGCGACAGCTAACGGAAGCACCAGTTTTGGTTTTACCTAGACCTGGAGTACCATATGAGGTTATACGGATGCATCCGGTATTGGGCTGGGATGTGTCTTGATGCAGGAAGGTCATGTTATATCATATGCATCACGCCAGTTGAGACCGCACGAAGTTAACTACCCCACTCACTCCCACCCAAAAATAACCAAACCCCTCCACTTATTTCCACCTCTCACTTTCTGCAACAAACCAAAAAAATAAAATAAAGAGAAGAAGAAGAAGAAGATGAAGAAGAAGAAGAAGAAGAATAAGGGAGGGGGAAAGAGAGAAGAAGGAAAGAGAGAGAAGGAGGAGCCATCACACCATCTAAAGAGAAAGACTAAGGTTTAGCAGTCACGTTTTGGTAGAACCAAGGAACGGCCGATCAAAACAGAGAATTTCGACACCAACCTTTGAGGTTATATTCTACACTCATCCATCTATCTTTATCAGAAACGGATCGTCATTTGGAATTTTCCTCTAATTGTTATGGATATTTCTTCGAGGCTAAACTTTGTAGAACGGATCCGCCGACCATCAACTTCATCAGCGTTTTCCTGTTGATCTAGGATGAACCAGGAAACGAGTAAGATATCATTGGAAAGATCTAGATGTCATATTTTCAGAACATCTTTCCGATCATTAAACCAAGGTACGGTTAGAAAGTTATTGATGTTTCTTCACAGCGATTAGTAAGTTGTCGAGTTGCAGAGACAGTTCGGATCCGTCTCGGTGTAAGGAAGAAACGGTCGACAGAAACAGAAGCTATAAGTCTGAAAATTTGTCAGTAAGCATTTTAACCTCTTGTCTATCATCTCCAACAAGCGGATTGTCATTTAGAATTATTTTCTGAGAGTTATGATTTTTCTCGTGAGAGATCGCTATGCAGTCTTCGTTTACGACCAGCCTGGATATGAAGCCCTTTTGGATAAGCAAATGATGGCCGATCGGAGTAAAATCGGTGGCTAATGATAGAAGACATCCAGGACTACATTTTGACCGGAGGGATTGAAAATTTAACGGTTAGTTGTTGAGTTATGCATCGGTTAATTTAGGGTTCAGTTCTGCCAGAAACAATATAATTGCCTTTTTCAGAGAGTTCCAGAATTGTTATTTGAGAGCCGTCAAGGTCAGTCGGTGTTTTCTCAGGTTTTCTTCAGAACCCGTGGCTAAGGTGAGGGTCTATTCCGTAAACTATACTAAAATAGAATTCTTCCTATCGTAGTCTAGTTTCGAAACGTGATCTGTCTGCTTGAGTTGAGTCTTGTTTGATAGTTAGGATATTGATTGTAAATTGGAATTAAGGGTCTAGAGGATTCAACCATTGATTGAATTGTTTGAGGTTAAGTGTTGATATATATATGTAAAAGTAGTTATGAATATAAGGACTATGTGCGAGATTGCGGGGGCCGGAGACGTCTGACCTATCGACGCAGAGTTGATTGCGGGGGTACATAGACGTAATTATGTACTATCTACGCAGATGTTTGAGATTGCGGGGTGGCAGAGACGTTTGCATATCGACGCAGAGTATGATTGCGGGGGTACAGAGACGTAATTCTGTACTATCGACGCAGAGTATGTATATCCTTATGAGGAATGCGGGGGTGTATGGACTAGCCATGTGCTATCATCGCATTGTTTGTTTTGTGTGATGCCTTAGGCATCGTGTGTGTTCATGTTAGATCTAAACTTCCATAGTGGGAGTTCTATTTTATCTAGTGAGAGGTTTGCGTGACTAGCATCCCATACCTCACTGAGGACTCCCCTGTTGCTCACCCCTCCTTTTTCCCTTTCAGGGTGATACTGACGATCAGGATTTGATCACAATGGGCTGGTGCTTTTGGGATTGTTTCCACGCTTTATCTCGGACTTATTTTTATCATATTATCGCACTTTTTATTCGAATTTTATGTATAATTTGGATTGATGATGTTTGAATTTTATTTATAATTATTATATTAGAATTTCGGACGATAATATTATTATTATATTATTACGTGAGATGCGGGTCTCACAAAATTAGTCAAATATTATAAAGTAGTCAAATCACTAGTATAATTGTTTTGTTAAAAATAGCTTGCAGTTATTAACACATATTTACGTAGTTTATGTAAAACCATGCAAAAGTCTTGTTAGAATAAAATAAGAAAACTAAAAGAAGTATGAAATGTGAATAATCGTAGTATTCCAAATACTAATAAGTATAAACAGCTATAAGAAAAAGTGGAAAACATTTATATACATTTTTCAGTCAAGTTTGTTAGAACTGAAAACGTGTATCAACTTACCAGTTTTAAGTGATCACATAGATATGTCAACTCTTATAACAATATTTAATTTATATTACTACTTTCTGAAACTTATATATTAACACGTTATACTAAAAATGTAATTTGTACAATATATCATTCATTGAGGATGATATCTATCTATTATTAGTACCTACCACTAGATAGGTATTCTTATATGCAAATTTTTATATTAAGTGCTTCAAGTTTTTTTGATCAAAAAAAAAAGTTAGTAGATTACTGGTGAAAAGATAATGAAATAGGATAATTTAAGGGTGAGGGCCAATCAAGAAGCAACATGAACATTAACCCTTGATGGGCATAGCTTTCTAAAATTTTTTGTTTGTTTGTTGTTTTAGTTAATTATGGGCTTCTATATAGAGCTAATTTATTACTGTATGATTAGTAAACATTAACCCTTGATTGGCTTTTCTGTGTTAACATGTAGCCCATGTTATACGTCAACGTTGGCAGATTGATTGTTTGGTTTTACAAAACCAAACCAAATTAAAAGGGAGGGCACAATAGTCATTAACAATTAAAAGCCCTAAAACACAAGAGCGAGTATAAAAAGGGTTTCGCCAACCACAGTTAACTTCCAACTCATAACACAAATCTCTTTGCTTCTTCTGTCTCTATGTACGTGTGTTTGTCTTTGTGTGTGTTTAATTGTGTTAGTCTCTGAAACTGCCTCCTTAGAGTAGCCTTATGAACACTAAGTTCTTTAGTCAAATTTCATATATGACTTAGTTAGGAGGCACAAATCATTTCTGATCAATCAAATACTTCTCTGTATTTCTTTGACTTTGGGCTTTTTGTTTTTTGTCGAGAAGCTTGTTTTTTTTTTTTCTGCTTCAAATCAAAAAGCTTCAAACATTAGTTCCTACTCTCTTTGTTTTGTGCTATCTTATGAATATATTTATATATATGCATAGCCTCCGAATAACGAGAAGGTGAAATATAGGAACACCTTCTGGTTCAGACAGAGGCTTATATCAAAATCTCGAATCAGATTTTGAGGGTGAAGAAAGCTTTATTCTTCTTTGCCTATTCGAAATCTTCGTCCTTTTATTGGATGGATTCGAATATCTTGGGGAGACTTCTATTGTGTGCAAAACTTTTTGTTGTTGTACTTTATACTTGGCTACGAAACTCGAAACATTAAATTTTTTGAGTTCTTGTTTAACATTTTAAAAAGAAAAAAAAAACCACTAGTGCTGGAGTGTCCGTCATGGGTTCGAGTCCCTTTAGTCACATTTTTGTCTATAACTGTGAGTGGTCGGATGGAAAGTGTCGTTGGGGATTAGTTTGAACTTACTGTTCGAGATCCCATAACAAAAAAAACAAAAAAAAAAGAAAAAGAAACAAAAACAGAATCGTCTCTCAATGTTAACTGAACATACGAAGGTAAGATGATCATACATGTTTAGTGTTTTGGTGTTGTTTTGAATCTAGATCGTTTAATTCACCAAAATTTGACTACCATTAAACCATTCATGTGTGGATAAACTATGTTAGTATTTGTATGGTAACAGACCTTAAAACACTGCTCTAAATAATAATAAAAAAATTTATATATATTTATGTATATGTATGTTTTTATTATTTTTAGAACCATACCCGCAATTATCTCTTTATCTTGCATGTTTTTTTATGTTTCTCTCTACTTATCTACATATGTTGCTATCACTCTGCCATCTTTGCTATACATGAAAATGAAATCTTTGTTAAGAAATTTAGATCCTCTTTTCACTCTCTCTTTGATATCCCATCTCTCCATCCTCCTCTATAGATTGAGATGTTGATGCTTGTAATTATTAACATGCTCATTCCATTAATAAACGTGATAAAAATGTGAAATTCAAAACAGGTCGTGAAACCGTAATATTCGTTATCCCCAGATAAAATAGAATAAGAATCTGATTACCAAAGGAATAACTAATTACACTACCACTGCACCACCGTCCATAGAGAATCAGAATCTTTAAAAACCAGCTACAAAAGGTTCAATTGCGTACAAACCACGAACATCTCATCTATATTAACCTCACAGTCCATTATATCCTTTCTTACGTAGCACCATATCTTCATGAGTCAACAGTACAAGACCGTGAACGAGAACGAGTCCACGGTTAAGCATAAGACCAACGGTCATGGCGGTCGTAATAACTATAATCCTTACGTCCAAACTACTAAACCCACCTCGGCTTATGATAAGAGTAAGCAATAAAATGTAAAGTGTAGTTATTTTATAAATATGTGTCTTAGTTAAGCATCTCTATTTTATTATAACCATGATGCTTTTATATGATGGATCGATCTTTAGGGTCGAAAGATAAGATTCTTGATGTGTTGAATCGGTGCGGGGAAGAAAGTGGAGCAGGTGACTCGTAAGGCTGAATCATTCGCCGACGGGTTTGAAAGACCACTCGTACGTAAACTTTTAATATAACGCCTGGTTTATAAAATAGATTTTGTTTGTATATAAACAATATTGCTTAATGAATTCTTGTATTAATCAAATACACCTACTTTGTTAGTGGAAAAATGTGAATTTATAGAATTCTGATTATTTGATTTGGTTTGTTAGGACTAGTTTAACTTTGGTTTGGTTTGGTTTGTTTGGACTAAGTTTAACTTTGGTATGGTTTATAAAATAGGTTTCATTTGGTTTTTGTCATCGAAATAACTTTTAAAAATGATTGAAATAACCATTTTATTTTGAAATTTTTTATTTTTTTAATTTTAATTACATCCCCAAAAATACATCTCAACAACTCTAATTTTAGATTAGGTTTAGTTTTTTTTTTAAATATTTTATTCAGACTTTTCTTTATACATTATTTTTGTGATAAAAAAATTTTAACGTTATCTTAGGGTATTTCTCTTTTTGTATCAATAGGGAATATGTGGATTTTATATAATTTCGGATGATTTATTTGGTATGTTAGGAATAAGTTTTAACTTTGGTTTGGTTTAATCTGGTTTGGAAAATATATACCGAATTTGGTAGGTGTTGGGTTACTTCATCTTTGAAGTTGAACTAAACTAAATCATCCCTGTTTTTTTCACGTGACCGAACATGAACAGTGAAGTTCAGTCCTAGCCTTAAGTGATGCAGCAAGGGCAAGGCTAGCTCAAGGCACTAAAATAATCGTCGAAGGAGGAGCGTATATGAGTGTTTCGAAGAGAGTTTGGTCTCTTAACCACAGAGAAACTCTTGGACTCGTTCGGTTTGCTACATATCGACCACTTCAGGACCAGTGACCGGAGTGTTATACATTTCGAAATAAGAGGATCACTTTTCTGTAGCGACTATACCTCCGCAATCCTTCCACGGGTGTTCCGGCTTATTATAAGGTCAGACTATATGACTATTTAATGTCACATGTTATAGTCCGATCAGCACTAGTAAAAATGTGATTTTATAACCTAAATGTATTGGTATAGGTTGTGATGGAGTTGGAAAAGATAAGGAGCATTAACTCATCATCGAACGTGTTGAAAGCCAAGCGAGAGGGTATGTGCATGTGGTGACAGAAGATGGGTTTGAGTTTTGGTTCATGGGCTTCGTCTCCTACATGGAAGCTTTCAATTGTCTCAACAAAGCTCGGTTTAACTCCCATGCATAGTGATTTCTGTCATGTAAACCAATTTCTAAGACTTTGTTGTCATGTAAACCAATTTCTAAGACTCTGAATGAAAGTTAATTCGTTATAAGCACCGTTTTAGGGTATCACGTGATAATTCTTTCTATGACTCAGCTAGCCTGATCTAATAACTTTTTAGTCTGTTTGGGTCCTTACTGGACGGTGTGTGATTTGTCAGCTAGAGAAATTTTTGTCCGAATGGTGACAGACAGATTTGAATAGTAGAGCGGTACAAATTAAAAAGCAGTAGCAATAATGTGGTTAGTGTGGATTTAAAGTGTACAGTATGGTAGCAACTGCGTGTTTAAATAAAAAAGCGGTTGCAAAATATTGTCTTGATTCGATTACAAGATCTATATTTGTGTGATATTAAAAATTATTTGAATTAATAAAATATAGTGATTCTAAATAATATAAAAATAAATTATATTAAAACATTAAATAATAAAATACGGCCGAATAGTATGTGATCAGATAAAAAACTTGCTATTTAGCGTTTTGGTTTAACATAAGCTAAAAATAATGTGAATTTTTAAATTTTCTTAAAATTAAAAAATTGATTTACACGACTGGGGCTTCTATTCCGCACTGCCACGAAGAAATATTACATGCCGATTGGCTGCGTAGAGTAGTCTGCTCTCTTCGGGTGACGGATTCCACTTTGATTTATAAGACGAGTGTGTGTCTCTGTAGAGCCGACCTGTTCGAGATGTTCTCGAGTGGTTCACTGGGTAGTGGCACGGTCTGCTAGTCTGGATCCACGATGATGGGTCAGGACACTACGGTTATAAAAAGAAAAGATTGAATATTACACAAATGTATCTAACTTGTTCATGGTCGTTGTGGTAATGGAGTGCGGACGTGAGATATATTTTATACTTGAATTTGTGTAGTATACGGTCTCTTCTAGGTCAACATCTCTGGCTATATGTATACTTTTTAAAAATAGCTTGCCATATATTATATACTATATATTAGTATGGAGTGCGGGCATATATATATAAAATTACTTATCATATGATGTATGTACTAATTTAACAAATCTATAAAAATAAATGATTATTTATATTTTCATTGATTTGTAATGTAAAATTCTATGTAGTACATATATTCATTATTAATAAATCACATCTTAGATTTCACTCGCTATTATATAAAATTAATAGTTTTCACTTGATAGAGTAATTAGTCTATGTTTTCTATTTTTTAATAAATTTTTTATTAAAAGATTTATTTTGCCGACTAGACAACAAATATATAAATACTATATATATAGTATATATATATATATATCAACATTATCTTTTTATTTTAAATAACTTTTAAATTTTGGATAATTCTTCATTATTCTGTTATTTTAATCATGTATCTGATAAAATAATTTAATCATTTTTAATTTTGAATATATATATATATATATTACAGGATTACTATTTTTATTTAATGTAAGATTTTGGATATATATCATATTATTATTAATTTTAATCGATTTATCTGCAGTAAAATAATTTAAATTGCGTTTTATTTTTGAATAACTTTATAATTTATCATTAAGGCATAAACGTATATTGACCATTATCTAATAATTTTTTGTTGATAAAATTTTACCTTATCAATATACGTGTGATTACTATTTAAGCAACTATATAAGATAAATATTATTCAATATTCTTCATTTGATTTGTACATGTAAGATCTTGATGTAACTATATTTCATTATCTAATGAAAATCATCTCTAGAATTCACTCAATTATATATAATATAATAGTTTTACTGATAGTATTTAGTTAATGTGTTTTCTATTTTTTAATATACATTATTTATCTAATAGATATATATTATTGGATAACACCAAGAAATAGTAATATGATATATATCAGCATTATCTTATATATAATAACTTTTAAATTTTGGATAATTACTCATTATTGTTTAATTTACATTATCTTATCTGATATATAAAATAATTTACAGTTCACATTTTATTTTGATATATATTATCATATCATGATGATACTATGGATACTGTTACAAGTTATATTTATTTTAAATAAGATTCTTGGACGATAATTCGTATATTATCTATTTATTTGCATACACAACAAAAATATACTAATAGTACTATACATATCAGTCATTATCTTTTTATTTTAATTAAATTATTATATATCTGTTGGACTATATCTTTATTATAATAATTATATATCTGATAACAATAATTCTTAAATTCATTTTTATTTTTGACATATATATATTTATACTTATTAGCAATTATATTTTATTTAATAAGATTTCTGGATCAATGTTAATATTATTACCTTAATCTTTAACCACTCTGAATGGGCAAGAATCAGCATAAGATATTTAACCGCCGTTTGTTCTAACTTCTAACGTCGGGAGTCTCCATTGCAAAAAAATCAGCTTCTCAAATAAGTAGTATAGATATCTATTTTTCCCAATATATGTGAAATTTCATGATTATTGTTATTATTACATGATGAGAGCAAATTAGGAA